>WSTW01000191.1:6940-32181 GCA_019632305.1 Tulasnella sp. 403 | reverse complement strand
TCGTCGGAAGGGCTGTGGTGGGCATTTACAGCCTCGCGGAGTTGGTCGATCACAATGTCAATGGAGAGCCCCGAATAGCCACTGGTATAGTATAATGAACGAGCCTGATCAAAGCAAAGACAATAGCGAACGTACCAGATATGATTGGAATCTTCGATTGTTCCGATGATGTGGTCCAGTTGCGCAACACACAGTCTGTGAAGAGCATAAGTGCGCCAGGGATGTTCAGGAAGGAGGGAGTCTGCGGCAGATTGGGTCAGTTCGATGGACCTGTCCAAGTCGGAAATATTGTGGACGAGTCTGTAGCGACTCGACAGTGAATAAGCAAGATCAGCGAGGAGACGATATCGAGCCCAATGAGTGGCTGGGCAGAGGCGGAGGGCTTCTTCCAATAAGGTGGTTGATTCATCTAGATCATCAACGCTGCTGGTCATGTAGAGGCGATCGCTGAGGTAGACTGCCAAGTTGCTAAGACGATATAACCTGTCGACGTGGTTCGGCGGACAGACTTCAAGTGCTTCGCGTAGCACATCAATCGCGCGGTTCAAGTTGGCAATATCTCCGCCGAGGGCGAAACGGAGATGAAGGAGCACACCAAAGTTGCTGAGTTCAAGAGATCGGAGAATGTGGGTGGGCGGGCAGAGTTCGAGGACCTGTCTCTGCAGAGAAAGGCTTATTTCCAAGTCGGCTGCATCTCTCGTCCGTTCGAAACGAGTCATGATCGCGAATGCCAGCTCGGATAAGCAGAGATGTCTAGCATAGTCAGATTTGCAGAGCAAGAGCCCTTGCTCCAGCAGGGAGATCCCTCTTTCGAGGTCAAGATTTGCTGCCTTGTGCACAAACCGCGTCAAGAGGAATTCCGCCAGGCTATGCAGCCTAAGGGGTCGGCATGCGGAAGAGGCTTGTGAGAGTGCTTCTTCGGCGAATGCTATGCTCTGGTCGAGGTCCGTAGGGTCTGCAGTAGCTTTAAAGCGACTGTGTAGAGTGCAAGCAAGAACGCTCAAGCACAGGGATCGGTCTGCCGCAGAAGGCGGGCAAATTTGGAAGGCTTGTTCGCACAAAGTGATGCTCTGGTCCAAGTCACGGATATCTGCGGTGGTGGTGAAGCGGGTGTGAAGAGCGGTGGCAAGGTTGCATAAAAGGCGTGGTCGACATTCCAGGGTGGGAGAGCAGAGGTGCACCGCTTCTTCGTGGGCTGCAACGGTTTTCACAAGATACTCCGTTTCCCTTGTTTGCTCGAACATGGCATGGTACGCTTGACCCAGGATGTTCAGTGCATCACAACGGAGTGTCGGGGTTTTCGAACAGGCCGCCATCGCTTCTTCTCCGCAAGCAACAGCTTCACTCAGAGCGGGGATGTCGTATTGCTCTACAGCCGCCTCGATTGTCTGTGACGCTTTTTTGATCAAGACTTCGGCGGTCCAACGAGCACCACCTAAGGCATCCGCGTTCTACAAGGAACCCGATCCGACATTAGCATGCAATCCACGAGCTACCCATAAACATCCGCGGTACCCACAGCGCTTCTTGCCGACGTCTCACCATCCTCCATTCCGTCACTCCGATTGACAGTCATCGATGAGGACTCCGGACGGCAGTTTGGACTGAATGGTAAGTGAAGAGTATGGGAGTACCGAGGGTGATAAGAGAACGTTCGAGTGGTATTGCAAAAACGGGGCAGCTTTATAGTCGGAGGGCACAATATATTGCCCTCGACGTGCTTGGTTATTCACCAAAAAAAAAAAAGCAAAATGACCAATCCGTTCGAAAGGAGTGTGGCAAGGATTCGATTACTCACCCCATGGTAGTGAGCACATCCGACACATCCTTGGTCATCCAGTATGGGATACCAGACGTTAGGCTTCCGATGAACCAAGTTATGTAACAGTTAGCCGGCGGGAGAGCTTTCGCCGTTACCTATCCCGTATTCTTCGTTCCCGGTGTTGTATGACGTCTCCGGAATCTTCTCGTTCTCTCCGCCAAGGATCAAATCAGCTTGCTCGGGGCCGGTTTGTGTATCACGCGTGCCAACACGACCTGCGACCTCATGTGTTGGTGGAGGGAGCTGTTGCTGACATAGCATGGCATAAGCATATACATAGGACCAATCACTCATGCACGACGGAGATTATATACTTGACACTTGTCTGATAATCTCGTCATTTGACACGTTGTACTTGGAGGACACTGGTTCGCTTCGATGGCAGCAGCGCGTGGCGTGTTGTTTTTCCAGGTACACCGCCACGGGAACTTCACCTTCGTCACATCCCGTTTTCTACATAGAATATTGGCCAACGAGACGAGACGCGACCTCAAGATAAGAGTAGAATAGGTTCTTCATCGTGCTAATTATAGATTGTGCCGATACGATGCAGCTGAGTACTGGGGAAGGTACAACCTGCGCAAGTTTGGTTGACAGATTGCGGCCAGTGCACGGAGACGTTTCCGAATGTTCATCCAAGGTGGCAGTCTGCTGGACGTCAAGGCCCCAAAAGTCTCGTAGTGAGCATTTTCTGCTTCGTCTAATATCGATGAACCGAACTGGCTCGCCTCTTAAGAAGCGCAAATTTGTGTAGGTTTAATGCCGATTTTGGAGATTTGTAGCGGACTCAAGCATTTGGGAAGTGGACGACCATAAAGGATACGTTGCAAAGACGAGGAGTCGAGTCCGAGGGAAATTCAAGACGGGTGAGGCGGATCCGTTCAGATGCGACCACGAACATCGAGGGAATATAGAACAGCCCGCAATAAAGGGGAAGTTGAGTCCATTTGCCGGACCACCTCCGCTCAACCGCGGCGGAGGGTGTTGTTTGGTTGTCGACCTTTTTCAGGCACGCCGACACGGTAACCTCGTTTCTGCCACTCGCCCTATCTGTGTTGCGTGCTTGTCCCGACTCCCTTCCTCAGGCGATACCATGATCACCCGTCACGTCATGCGTGGGGTTTCGAGCCCAAGGCTAGTCGATGTGTTCGTAAGAAAACAAGGCCCGAGATACAAATACCCGGTGACAAGATGATACAACAAGGGAGAACTGACGCGGAGAGTAGTATGAGTGGGAGTAAGCGATCGTCGCACAAACTCTGGGCCAGATAACAGAAACCCGCAGAAGCTGGCGAGGTAACCCTATAATTACAATGTCGCCGCAAGTGTGGTGAGTAGAACAAACAGACAAGGAAGGATATAGACGTGCCCGATCAAGCCCCATAATGCACGCAGTTCGCCCATCGCCATGGCGGGACCTTCTTCTCGTTCCAGGGTTTCAGCACCGTCTCATGGAGCGCTTTCGACGCGTACGTATAAACGGGCAGATCCTCCTCCGGCTCTTTCAACTCTTTAAGCAAACGACTGAGATCCATCCCCGTCGTCCACTGGTATCAATACTTATACACCCCGGGTATATCCCAGGGCATGTATCGGTCTAGAGACGCTCGAAACGGATCAGGAGTGGCTGCTGACCAACTTCGAAGCTCACTTACGGACTGTCATTCGTTCGGAGCTTTCGGGACAGCTCACTGCAAGCCCAACCCCGTCTTCGGATACAGGACTCAAGTCTGCCCGATTCGCTACACCAGATTGAGTGTCAGGAGGATTCAAACTGGGGATGGACAACCTACTGTCGTAAATCCTGCCGATCTTTCCAATGGATTCCGTCGATGTCGCATGCCCTTTCAGTTTCATGGCGCGTACATCACCATCATCTGAAATCGAGACTAGCCAAGAGTCGGATATTGATACCGAAGATACGGTAGCCTGGGGCCATTATTGATGTAGTTCCCGAGGATGTGGACATAGGGCTCACCTGGGCACCTCTAATCGCATGGTAGGACACTTTGCTAACCTCACCTTCAACCGGCAGAAGGTCACCGACGTCCCAGTAACATACCAGCCCACCAGCACATCCACCGCAAATGCGTTTCCCATCCGGAGAGAATCGTAAGGACCAGCAATGTTCAGGACGTTCAAGCACTGCAATTGTTTGTCCAGTGTTGGCATCGATGAGTTCATTCCCAGAACCGTTGATGGAGATGGCTACTACTTCGGCGATGGGGGAGATAACAATGCGAGTTATATACCCATCCGTTTCTTTGAGGAGCTTGCTGTTATCCGTTTGAAGCTCAGGACGCCAAACACGGATTGTATTGTCGTGAGAACCCGAGATCACGTAGGAATCATCTGATGAAATGTCGAGGGCCCAGATGTTGTTTGTGTGCTCTTGGAACATACCCTTCAATCCCCGTGTATCTAGGTCCCAGATCTAGGAAATGTTAGTACCAGCACCACCGACCCGACTCGAGTCTGGTGACTCACGACCACTTTGGTACTGGAAGCGACAAGGTATCGACCAGAGCGGCTCATTTGGACCCGGAGATATCGTTCCTCTGATAAGGGCAGCTCACTACAGAATGGTGAGTGGTAACCCTCGCCCGATGAGGATGGCTTACTAGGCCAAAACGCCAGTTTCGGCGTGATACACTCTAAAGCCAAACGCCGAGAAGCCCACAACGAGGAATTTACCGTCGTATGAGAAACTTAAGCAATCGAGACTGGTGGAGTGTACAGTCAGCGAACCTAGGAAGATCAAGTAAAGGCATTCAGAGAAACACACCCCTCTGCGGATATTGACCAGGCTTCGGAGAATCTGCAAAGCCTGCCCGACAGTATGGAGATGATCTCTCCGAGACTCATTCTTGATTGTGGTTCCTGTTTCCAGCACAGCCCAAGAATGTTCTGTGCACGGGGAGGGCAATCCAGTTTGTCAATATCTACCGGCAACAACCCTTGATCTAACACGTCAGCTAATGCCGACCTGTCAGTAACATTTTGGTAGGGTATTTGATCTGTGATGATCTGGATAAAACACGCGTCAGTATGGCCCAAGAGCACTGTTAGTAGAACTTGCATGGAGGAAAGTGGATCCCAAGCACCATATATCACTGTGAAGACTCAGTTTGATATTATTGGCCAGGTGCTCAGGGCTTAAGTAGCGGAACGAATCCGCAACGATATGTTCCTCCACTTGACTAGCGAGCTCGTCGACAGCATAGTCGCATAATACCGCATTTCCGTTAGCGTTCATGAGTACGTTACGCTACACAGGTCTGAAATTAGAGCAGGATCATTTGTTGACAAAGGAACGGCGCACTGGATGTAAATTCCCGTGTAGTATGGGCGGGGTCCTTGAATGGAGATAAAACAACCCTTGCGCGATATCCGTAGCCTGTCCGGCATAGAAATCAGTTCATACCTCCCAATGACACTGGCAACAGGCCTTGCATATTTCATCCTCTCGGAATAGTCAGGAGAGCGTTGTTTGATGTAGTCCGCGATGTTCCTCCCTGGCATGTAAGGAGCAACAATAAATACATCCACAGAGTGCCCCTCTTCTGGCCGGGAAAAGCCGATGATCGAAAGGACGTGGGGGTGTCGGAGTGCGGCCCATTGATCTGCCTTTGCTTGCACCATCTACAGAATCAACTTTAGGGCCATCGGGATGGTGGAAGTGTTAGAGACATACAGATAGAAAGTTATCGGTAGTATCTGGGTCCTTTAGTTTGAAGAGTCGCTTCACCACGACAGCTCTGTCGGTTCGACCCGTCTCATCGACCAACTCGGCCTCAAATACCACCCCCAGACGTCCCGACCCAATTTTTGAATCTTCAGTGAAGGTCATGTCAGACCTCCTTAGGGCCCTTGCACGGCCGGGAACACCATCCTGCGTATAGGGTGGCACCAGCCGCCGGTTCAGTATAATTAGCTTTTATTAAGCATTTCAAGCAAAGCTTACTCCTTGGGTTTCGAGCTCTTGAAGAATTGCATCTGTACCGATCGATTCGTCTATAGATACAGTTGTTAGATGGTGGGTTTGGACGCAGTAGCCAGGGCCTCACCGGAGAGAACATTGACACACTGCATCATCGTAGGCCGGATTGCAGGTCGAGTTCGCCAGCAATATGTAAGGAGGGACCGTATGGAAATCGGGCAGTCGAGGTCACCGATCGACGCGGGGGGTATGTCTTGGACAATCCATTTGACGATTGCACCAACGTTGTTTGCCCAGTAGTAAGGCGCCTTCCCGGTGAATATCTGCAAAACACGCATATTATTTTCGGAACTCTTCAGCAGTATTGGAGGATCACCTCTTGTAGGAGACATCCCCAGGCCCAGACATCACTCTCCGGTGAGCGCATTGACTTACCCAGGAGGAGTTCGGGACTCTCGTAGGGGAGAGAACCACCTTGGTTGAACGTGGATGTTGTCAACCCAGAAGGCATGCTCTCCATCGTTTTGGCGAGGCCAAAATCACACAAAGCTGCCCGTTGCCCGTCCGTGATTAAGACGTTGAGCTAGGGTACTAGTTGTAAGGGGATAAAATTACGTCACATCAATAACCACCCTCACCGCTTTGATATCTCCATGGCAAATAGGGGGATCGCGGTTATGCAGGTATTGGAGTCCTTTGGCGGTGTCAAGCGCCTGTTTGTAAACACGGTGAGTCGCAACGTATTTTGAATAGAAATATGAAGATCATACGAGCTGGTGGCGTTTATCCTGATCTGGGCGAGCATTTATTAGGTAATCGTTGATATTCCCGTTCTTCATGTACGGGGAAACCAACCAAGCTTGGTCTAGGCGTTCGCTAAGGTAAAAGCCGACGAGTGGGATGATGTTCTCGTGGGATAACACCGACCAGACCGCTAGCTCACGTATCAACGCCTTGAACGGTATTGAGATTAGGAAAATCGCTGAGGCTCATTCAAACGATGAACTTACAATAGCCATGCGCAGACATTTGTCGGGTCCTCCAGCGGCTCGGAGTTTCTTCACGGCAACGATGGCACCAGAATTTCCCCAAATACCTCGACGTAGGTGTGCTCGGTGCACAGTCCCAAATCCTCCCATGCCAATCACCGACTCACGTTCTTGCCGGAATAACAGTCGCGATGGCTTGATACGATGCTTCTCGAGTGGCAATAGAAACTCTGTCTGAGCCAAGATTAAGCATAGCGATCCAAACAAGCGGTGAATCAAACGTAACTTACCAACTCACGTTCTAGCGTAGTCGACTGTGTCGACGCCCTGGTGACGGCCATTGAGACACTTCCTTGAGCAAAGAAATGCAGATTCCCTGCTATTTAACGATGTTCGTATATCAGCGGTGTGAATGCGTAATACATTAGGATCTCTCACTCACCGGTGAGACGGCTAACAACCTCTTGCATTTTGGGTCTCTCCCCAGAAGGAATTTTCCAGCATTGACCAAGCAAGTCGCGTACATGAGTCGGACAACCGAGCGTATCCAGTTGGGCAGGGAGGATGTTCTCTGTTATTTGGTGGATGACGCGGCCTTCTAACGGAATGTCATTATACGGCGCTAAACCCGTAACAATCTGAAGGATGACATCAGGATGATCAAGCACGAGAAATTGGTGACGCGAAATCACCTCCAGGAGTAAGCACCCCCAAGCCCATACATCGCTCTCGAGTGTTGGGCGATTACCCTGCTGGAACAATTCGGGGCTCCAATACCGTGATGTGCCAGCATTGTTCGTAGTCGAGGCCGCCGTCATGCTTTCTGTGCTCTTGGAAAGCCCGAAATCGCATAGCATTACAACCGTGTTTTCCGCAACAAGAACATTAAGCTGAGGAGAAAGGTTGAGACTTTTCCGCAGTGAACAAGTAGACAGAATTCACCCACAGCCTTGATATCGCCATGACAGATCGGTGGGTTTCGAGTGTGCAGATATTCGAGACCTTTCGCTGTGTCCTTAGCCTAAGATTATAAATCGTATCAAAGCAAGCGTCGTATCGACTATTGACAAGACCCACCATTTCTAAACGCTTGTCCAAACCTGGGTTGACGCGTTCGAGGTAGTCATATATGTTACCATTTGATGCGTATGGAGAAACCAGCCAGGCTTCATCGAGCTTGGTACTGAGGTAGAACCCTAGTAACGGGAGGATGTTGGGATGGTCCAGCGATGCCTGGATGGTCAGTTCCCGAACTAACTCCTACATGCGCATAATTCAGTCACTAGCAAAGGAGACAACCCATAGACCCATTACTGACAAGGGCAACATGGAGACGCTTGTCATACTCTCCCGTGGTGTAGAGCTTCTTCACAGCAACTACTGTCTTGGGAGTGAACAAACCTCGTCGCATTTCCGCGCGATGAACAGTGCCAAATCCACCAACGCCGATCTCGGAGTCTTTCTTGGGAATGGAAATCCAGGATCGTCTTAGGAGGAAAGGCTTCAAAGATACGAGGGCGGTCGCCTTCGAGCGCGGAGTGGTATCGATTCCATCAGCGATTACACAAAAAAGGACGTATGGTGGGTTGGTGGCATCGTCGGTACTTACCAATTCTTGTTCAGCAGCCCTTGCATGACCTTGACTTGATTTGAACATTGTTTTGTAGTAGGTAAAGAAAGATCGGGCCTGGCAACGTATGAGCAGGACGAGACGGGTGGTCGTTCGTGTTCCAGGCACGCCGGCACGTTCGGCGTTTGCCGCCGATTTCTCCGCTTCGTCGTCCAGCCTTTCGCCTCCCTCGATATCACAAACTTGTTACAAACACTCGACCGCGAACCAGAGGTTATAGTACCGCTTTCACACATCGCGGTTGTTCAGCGGCAAGATGAATTATTTTCGAGATAGGATATATACAACGCACCGCTTTTCAGCGCCAAGGCATCTTTTCGGGGAAGAACTTGTTTAGTAAAGGTATGCGTTTTCTTTTCCTAAGAATCAGCACAACCGATCTGAATGATGACGGGGTGCCGAAAGCCCCTATGAACAAAATACCCCTCACCTCGCCTCGCGCGACGCTCGACTAGTATCTTGAAGGACGATACAGGGAGATGAGCTAATCTGTCCCCGATCATACAACAGCCTCGAGAAATTAGGATGGGTCTCCCGACCAGGTCGCCGGTCAACGGCCCTCCTTCCGCCTACTCCAACGCCGAACATCTCGATCGAAGAGGTTTGGGCGATGGAGAACAAGACGTGATCATGCGCACGGTTGCTGAAACGACATACGAAGAAGCATAGGCCGTCAGTCAACTCGATTAAGACCACATCTCTGCCCCCAGAGGGGCGGCAATCAGCTTCTTGAAATCTAAATGCAATAGCCCAGTGTAGCGGTCACGCATGTAAAATATGAATCAATATACGAAGAGATGCGCTCCGGTCGCGTCCAGCCACGAGCTAAAGTGACCTCCGTATACCTGGCGCGAAGGGTGCTGGTAGAATTCGGAACGGAGGTCCGTTGAGGGTGTCATAGGCTGGGGTTCCCGTCCTGAATGCTCAACACGTGTCTCATCAGTATAACAGCTGAGCCAGGTTCGGATCGTGGCCACGATCGCCTAGATAGGAAAAATGCTGCAGAAGACGGCGACCGAGGTGCGCTGTATCCTCCCCAAAACGATAAGGTGGGCCACGTTAATGAGAAAACATCACCGTGCGGGGGTCGTGCCCATGAGGCAGGTCGGGGAAGGAGATCCGGGAGGAACAATGATTTGCAGACCACAGAACCAGCCCAGGGTCGAGAAGCAGGATCCAGTGAAGGGCCGGATTACAAGCTGCATGCTTATTACTGATAAACTTCAAGTCGAAGTCCTGTCTCTTGGGTCTTGGGTTTGCAGATGCTAAACTTGCAACTCGTGTTGCAAAGACGCGAAGAAGGAATGCTGAGTTGACCTGTAAAACGAATGCGAGGAGCTGTCCACTCTCTAGAAACGAATGAGGGGGGACCACCCCAGGTGAAGTTTGGCGACTTGGCCGCGCCTTCGAAGTTCGACTTCGAACCTGGATTCGTCTTCCGCTCAGTTACGTAACTCCGCCGTTGAACCGTTCCACACTTCCTCCCCCTGCACCGGCTGGTCATTATCTTTCTCCCCATGCCTCGTTGACAACGGCCCCGGGCCGATCTCATCACTCGACCTGGGTGTTCATTTCTGCCGCTAGTTGCCAAATGACACAATCAAGTGGAGCATAATGGACTTCCCTCGGGACATGCGCATATATATCTCGCTGGGGAGTTTGTTAACGCCTGCCGTCGACATCCCTTTCCCATGGACTATCTCACAACCCACCATTCAACCGTCTTGGCGGTCTGCTGCGTGTGCGTTGTTGTTCTCGTCAAGCGTTGGTTGGATGGGAGAAGCGACGATGTCAGGCGACTCAGGAAGCCTGTAGGTGTTCGCGTTTCCGTGTCCTTCTTTGTACTCACGTCGATGCTATGATCCGTATCCAGACAGGAGGTCATTGGCTCTGGGGCCATGAAAAATTGATCTGGGAGACCCCAAACGACAGTTTTTATCATAAGAATGTTGAAGAATTAGGATCGGCCATTGCTCTGAAGGGTGCTTGCTTTGTGAGTATCAACGATTGCGTCGGCGTTAAGCCTGAGCGCTGACCCAACTCCACATTGAAGGGACGTGACACCGTGCGTTTATCACTTCATGGCCTTTGCTCCATGACTAAACCACCTGCTCGTTTCCTAGTTGGTGATCACTGACCCCGCCGCCCTGAATCATATCAATATTAAGGTGAGTATCGCGATACTTTTAAGATGAAAGGGACTGACTCAAACAAACCAAAGAACTACTACAGCAATTATGCGAGGGAGAATTTTCGCCGCCAGCGGATAGAGTATCTCGTGGGGCGTGGTCTCCCGTGGTCAGAAGGTGACGAGCACCGACGGGAACGGCAGCTGATCTCCCCGGCGTTCACCCATGAACAGATCAAGAACATGTCCGGAGAAATCCACGGCGCAACGCAGACCTTCATCGACCGGCTACGAAACCACCTCTCGTCGTCAAAGTCGGAGGCGACCGTCAATATGCTTCACTGGACAAGTGCCGTGACATTGGACATCATTGGGATCATCGGATTTGGGCATGATTTCCAGTGTGGGACGTCTCCGGAGTCTCGCACGATTCGAAACTGCTGGTCACGGGTTTTTGACATCAGTACGACTTTCACTGGATTCATCGCTCCGATCGCCCTCCGGACGTTCCCCTGGCTCACCAAACTTTCTATCACGTTCATGAAAGAGCAAAGCGAGTTCAAGGCTACCGTTAAGACACTGGCCAAAGAGATGGTGGACAACAGCGCGAAAGCAATGCCGGGTGACGGAGAAACTGGGAAGGACCTGTTAAGCACTTTGATACGAACAACTCGAGCTACTGGTGAAGACCTCGATAGGCTGCTGGACCACGTTAGTGCTAAATCTTCTCTCCGGGTTTTGTTGTGGCGCTGACAGTTCATTTCGATAGATTGTCACGTTCATGTAGGTTTACTCTCATCGAGAGCATTTGGTCTACCGTATTGATCTCCCTTCCCAGATTTGCCGGGCACGAAACGACGAGGTGAATATGTGATGACTACGACAATGGACGTACTGACACCCGATTTTGCAGCGGGACCGCCGCATTCTCATTGTTTGAACTTGCCCGTAATCCGGACATCCAGGCACGGTTACGACAAGAGATCACAGGATTCGAGGGCTCTGGACCTGACGGAGAACCATCATATGCCGAATTCCAGACGAAATTACCACTTCTCGATGCTGTTTGCAAGGAAACGTTAGTTCATATCCACTCACACTCTATTCTTATTGTCTGATCCAATCGTTTAGTCTGAGGATGTACCCCGTAGTTTCACGGTTGGAACGGACTGCCGCCAAGGACGACGTTCTCCCATTACGATTCCCCGTGACAACCAACTCGGGAGAACAGATCAATACGATTCGAATTAAGAAGGGACAGGCGAGTCTCCGGTGTAGCACCCGCAGCTATAGACTGACAGGATCTGGTATAGCTCATCACTATGCCCGTCATCGCTGCGAATTGCGACACGACGATCTGGGGCCCCGATGCTCACGTTTTCCGCCCACAGCGCTGGCTCGAAGAAGGGGGATTGCCACCCGCTAATTCTGTCGTATCCGGTATTGGCCAGCTCTTCACCTTTGGTGACGGGCCCAGGGTATGCGTCGGCTACCGCCTTGGTAGGCGTGTTTTCTTATCGTTGCCATTTCGTTATCTGATATACCACACAGCAATGTTTGAGCTCAAAGTTATTCTGGCCGCCCTGCTTAGGAACTTCGAATTCCTGCCAACGGGCGATCGAGTGGAGTACATGCCGTGGCCGACATTGCAGCCGTACGTGGTCGGAAAGAAGGAGGCTGGCGCCCAGTTGCCGCTCACTGTGAAGTCGTTGGCGGCGTAGCTTCCCAGGAACCGTTTTTCTGTGCTCTTTGCCTTTCGACCGAACCGTCTATGGCCCATATCCACTGATATCACTCTGTTCCTTGCCCCGTTGCCTCTTATCCCATATTAAACCGAACGAGTATGTCGAATGATATCTGGGCTTTACGATATCGAACATTGATCTGCCAGTTTGGTCCAAGTCGATGCGAGAACGTCGACTTGCGCAGTTGACCCTGATGCTTCGCAAAGTCTAACCCCCAAGCGCATTGGACTACAGGTGGTCATCGAGGCTAGCTACAGTTGGAACTTCGAGCCTCTTTGCAAGAGAGGGTTGGAAGGGTGGATCACGATCGGTCTCCTGGCTCTTGTAAGGGAAGTCAAGCGTAAGGATACCAAGCAAGCCAGGGTCTTGTTGTCAGACTGGCGTTATGCCCACCTTATGATACCACCGCTGTACCGGTGCGTGGTATTCTGATGCAGTATTTCGAGATATTGATCGTGCAGTCGCACTCCTTGCCTTTCCAGCGCAGCTCACAGTATTACATTACCTACATCGACACACGGACGGCTCCCGAGAGTAAAATTCTCTTGTAGGCTCGACCCTGTCATGCATGATAGCAGGGTCTTCTCAGGCATATTCCTGTCTTGCTTCGTCGACAATCGACAGCTTGCTCGTCGAGCCGTCGCTGGCTTCAACTTATCTTTGCCAGGCTGAGCATGAGGGTTCATTCCGACCGTTTGAGTCGTTACTATGGCACCGTCCCGTCAAGGCCTCGATGACACTTGTGCGACGCAGGGGCGTTGCCCACTCGACGGCACCTGCCCTTCTATCGAGTTGTGATCTGCCACGATCTGCGCACGCGTAGAAGGACGTTTGGTGGCATGTCACGAGTTCCTTTGGAACAGTTCGCATTGTCAACAAATGGGCGGTGTGCAGGTCATGGGACATGGAACCGCTCCGTATGTCCTTCAGGTTCCGGTTATCTACCTAATCGATTCAAGATTACTTCTGGACAGCAAAGACGTGTTATTATGGTATCATGATGCACTCGCAATCTGTTCGTGTGCTCGATCTATGCGGCCGAAAGGTGGTTGGAATCGTGCAACCCAAGTATAAGCCATGGAAGTGGCGTGACGGAACAGAGCTTGAAGCGGCTCAAGTCGAGGGTGTTACCACGTGTCAGGCGTGAAGTGTGTCGTCGATTTGGGGATATTCTTGTATACACTTCGTACACTCGGCGGGTCATTACTTGGGAGGACTGTGGCGATATAAGTGTGTTGCTAGCTTTGCGTCGTCCGCTCTATGAAACTTACCCATCCATTGGTGCTCCAACTGACCCCGGATAAGTTCTCCAATCTCGTAGTATCTGTTAGTTCAAGGGGTCAATTGTAAGGACGACGCCCTTTATCGCCTCCCGTCAGCACCGCATAAATCCCGTCTCAACACCCACCCCTGCAACGCATTCTGGCATATTCGTTGGCCATCTGATACTCTGAAATGCCAAGCACGAGGATAGATGTCCGCGTCACGATCGCCATTGAAGTAGGAGCCAACCCACTTTGAGAGACAATAGACAGCGGCGGACGGCCGTCAATGCACGCGGTTGGGTTGACCGCAGTATATTCAAGAAGCTCGGATGCGAAGCTCTAGCAACGATCGGCATATAATCACGCTTAAGTATGTTGGAGGGGGTTCCGTGCGGTCGACGGGCAGCATCCGGTTGGTTGGCGTCATCCGATCGAGAAGAAAGGGAACGAAGCTAGAAGTGAGGCGAAGCGAAGCAATGGCGCGAATAGTTTAGCTTGAACAGCATTGCAGCGGGGCACGTATGGACAAGTGAGTGCAGTCCGACATTGGTGGCTGTAGCATGGTGACAGCATGGGGATCGACCAAAGGTACCATGGATTCAGGTTCCCTGCCTTGAACGGACGACGTATGCCCCATTGATATGGCGGTTAAAATGGGTTTGAATGGTGTTCGCAATCGATTGGACAGAAAGGAGCGCCGCAAAGGGCAGAATGGGGAATGCCGTGCCCTCTCACCGATCAACAGCGGGAAGGCTTGACGAGAGCGAGGCAAGAGAGTTACCGCAGCACAGAAAACATCATGTATCCACGTAGAGCATATGCAAAGCAAACCCGGGCAAGGAGAGGGCGCCGTTCGCGAGTCATATCAGGGCGACAATTCAGAGCGGAACGACAATCTGCCGAAAACGCCAGAGGCAGGGCCAATGCATCAAGTCCAGTAAGCAGTGTTTACGAGCGAAAAACCGATCAAGGTCGATGTCGGTGGATTGTGGTGGATGGGAGGCCGTGAATGAGTGGGTGTGGCGTATGACAAACGCAGGATTTGAGGTGCCGGGTGAATGCGAGACATGGAACTCGCTGAAAACGGATGAGGCAATGGTAACCTGCAGGACAATGGGGTGCCCAAGAGGATGCGGTTGGGCGGACTCTCCCTCGAGGCTCGCCCGCCGCTCCGTTAACTCCGGAAGTGATTTCCAACGCCCTTCTTCCGCACACCTTATTCCTCCAAACGTGTTGTGGCATTGGCTAGTCTTATCTTGTTCGCCTCCTGTCTTTGTATTACGCACAGTGGCGACCCCGACTCGAAGATCCTCGTATGGAATCGCAAACTCGACCAGGGTCTTCATTTCTAACACTGGTCAAATGATGCACCCGCCCGTGCAGCGACCCATGCACGTATATAAACCGCCGGGATGTTTCCCTTTTGCTTTGTTTTTGACACACCCTTCTCATGGACTACCTCTGGCCCACATCCACCCGGTCTACCGTTGTCGCCGCGTGCTGCGTCTGTGGCGTCGTCCTCTTCAAACGCTGGTTGGACAGGAGGAACAGCGATGTGGAACGCCTCAGGAAGCCTGTAGGTCATCAGCTTTCTCAACGTTAGAGTACTCATATCAAACCCATTGTTCGTATCTAGACTGGTGGTCATTGGCTCTGGGGTCATGAAAAACTGGCATGGGAAACACCAAATGACGCCTTCTACTACAGGAGTATCGAAGAGTTGGGATCGACCATCGCACTCAAGTCAGCCCTGTTTGTGAGTTCTTCTAATCGTATCAACGCTTTGTCCAGCCGTTGACCCGCCTTTACGTTTTAAGCGCCGCGATATTGTACGTTTATCTCCCCAGCCCTCACCCTTGAACTGAACTATCTGATCATCCAGTTAATGACTACTGATCCTGCTGCTTTGAATCATGTCAATATGAAAGTAAGTGACGTGATTGGCTTCTGAAAATGAACGGACCTGACTTCGATGCGTTCAAGAACTCTTACGATTACGTCAAGGATTCCCTCCGCCGCCAACGCACGGAGCGTCTCGTCGGGCGAAGTCTACTCTGGTCTGAAGGTGCCGAGCATCGACGTCAGCGACAGATGATCTCTCCCGCGCTTACCCACGAACAAATAAAGAACATGTCCGAAGAAATCCGCGGTGCAACGCAGACCCTCGTCGACCGGTTACGACACCATATCCTAACGTCCGACCCAACACAACCCGAAGCGACCGTCAACGTTCTTCATTGGACAAGCGCTGTGACGCTCGACATTATCGGGATATTTGGCTTTGGGCATGACTTTCAATGCGGAACGTCACCGGAAGCTCGGGCGATCCAAGGGTACTGGTCGCAGGCCGTCACCACTGGTCTTGGATTCACCGGATTCATCGCCCCTATCGTCCTCCGTATCTTCCCATGGCTTATCAGTCTTCCCGTCTCGTTCATGAAAGCGCAAGGCGGGGTCAGGGCCATCATAACGGATCTGGCCAGAAAGATGGTGGACGACCGTACGAATGTAATGCCGGGTGACGAGAAGGTCGGAAACGACCTGCTGAGTACCTTGATGCGGACGGCTGAAGCTAACGGCGAAAGCCTAGAGAGACTTCTGGACCACGTCAGTGCCGGATACACCTTACCCCTGGTTCTGCCGTGACGCTGACCCTTCGTTTCGGCAGATTGTTGCCTTTGTGTAGGTCTGCTTTCACGACGGCTATGTCGTTCACCTTACTGACCCTCTTCCCAGCGTTGCCGGGCACGAGACGACAAGGTGACTACACGGCGTCTATGCTCAGGGAGATTTGCTGATATCGGCTCCCGCAGTGCCACTGCCGCATTTGCCTTGTTGGAACTCGCCCGTAACCGGGATATTCAGGCGCGACTACGCCAAGAAATCATAGAATTTGAAGGCTCCGAACCTGGCGGAGAACCATCGTATACCGAGTTTCAAACGAAATTACCACTTCTCGACGCTGTATGCAAGGAAGCGTAGGTCCAGTTTCACCGTTCCCTATATGCTATTTCTGACGGTCTCTCCTAGTTTAAGACTATACCCTGTAGGTTCACGACTGGAACGAATTGCTACGAAAGACGATGTGATTCCATTACGATTCCCCGTAACGAGTACCTCGGGCGAGCAGATTCACGCGATCCGAATAAAAAAGGGACAGGTGTGTTTTTGAACTAGTCCTCGACGATACACACTAACACAGTTCGGTACAGCTTGTCAGCATGCCGGTTATCGCTGCCAATTGTAACACGACGATATGGGGCCCCGACGGCCATGTCTTCCGTCCACAACGGTGGTTAGAAAACGGCGGACTGCCCCCAGCCAATTCCGTTGTATCCGGCGTTAGCCAGCTCTTCACCTTTAGTGAAGGACCTAGGTTATGTGTCGGCTATCGTCTTGGTGGGTTTGCTTTCTTGTCATTGCCGCCCCACATCTCATGCCCTTCCCATCGGTACAGCGCTGTACGAATTCAAGGTTATCCTCGCCGCCTTGGTCAAGAACTTCGAATTCCTAGAAACGGACGACAAGATTGATACGATTTGGTCCACGACGCTGCAGCCGTTTGTGGTCGGAAAGAAGGATGCTGGCATTCAGTTACCACTTGTTGTGAGACCTTTGGGGGCGTAATGTCGCAGATCGTCATTGTGTCCGTCACTTTTCGTCTGGGGCAGCTGCAACACGTTAGATGCTCTAGTAATGCACTCGTCGTGTCTAAAGGGAACCAGCTAAGCCGTATGGCTCATTCACTTTGTGAAACGGCGGTGTCCGTGGCCAATATGTTACAAATGAAGCACTGGCGGACAAGTGTATCGTCCTCGGCGACGGTGTCGATATCCTGACCGAAACTCGCCAACTAATCTTCACGTGACCGTGTCGCTGTTCCTACGGCGTTTTGCCCGAGTGTTTCCACGACGAACATGCTGACCCTACATTACTTGGCTCGTTGAAGCTGCATAGTCTACTCTTCCAACACCTAAGACCCAGGTTGTTGACTCGATTCCGATTCCCCTGATCGCGACTACACGGGCATCGTGGAATCAGATCTCGCGTGCACACAAATCCCTCATGCGCATCGCAACACTACACACTCTCATTTGAACGTGGCTACCGAGACTTGTCCGTGCTAGAAACGCTTTTCTGAGCATGGCGAGTATGTCGCTTAGTATACGTACATATTGTTATCAACATGGCGAGGGCATGTACGTGCCCTTAGATTACTGTTCGAACGCCATCAGTTGCACCCCTTCAAACAAGGCAGTGCAGATCGCCATCAATACTCGACCTTTAAAGAGGGCTCTTATCCTTCTTTTTCTTCCTCATTCTTCGACCTTTTCCTATCATTACAACGTTCTTCAACTAATACCATTTTAGTCTTATCATGATTACCTTGATTTCCGCTTTCTTTATTCTTTCTCTCTCTTTGAAGCTCGGTACAGCTTCTCCATTAAGTGAGCATGCCAATTCTTGTCCTTCATGGCACCTGGCTGACCGCCGTCCTCGTCGTACAGCCGTACCAAGAAACCAACATCTCGAGCCATCATCATTATCTCCTCGTATGTTTTTCAAATGCCGGTTTCAAGACTCGAAAGTCCCCACGACCATCGAACTCACTGACGTCGATGATCCCGAGAGCGAACGTAGCTTGCGGGTAACTACTAGACGTATCCGTCCCCGAATACAGCCTCACCTCAATTACTCTAGATCACATACCTTGGTCGTGGTGCCACGGGGTGTGTTTATAATGTTCTCGAAGACTCGTCTGGAATGACAGAACCTGCCGTCGTCAAGACACCGCTGAAGGGCTGCTATACCGAAGATGAGATCGAGCATGAGGTCTCGGTCCTTGGTGGTGTACGTCGTGGCAGGTTTCCAGACGGAAATTTACGCTAAAAAGTTATTTTCTCCCTACAGGTTCGTCAACTCTTGTTCAACGGTGCCGAAAAGAACTCCGGCGCACGGTGGTACGTCATGAAGAAAGCGGTAGGCGTCACGCTATGGGAGCACCCGGAGTACACGAAGAAATACCCACAGGGGTATAATCTCATGGATCCTACACTCAGTAAGTCGGTCGGAATACCCTTCAAGGCATGCTATTAAGGCATTATTCTACAGGTTACGAACAGCGAACATCAGCCATCAACGATTGCTCGGCGTTCATGCTCTCATGGTATCAGCTAGTAGTCGATGCCATCGGAAACGCGTTGTTGCAGTATGGGTGGGAGTACAAGGACATCAACTGGGAGAATTTCCTCTTCTCGACTGGCTCCCAGCCTCGGGTCACACTTGTAGAGTGAGTTTCCCTAGCATTTGCTCACTTTAGATCTTTTGGTGTTAATGGATATCCCATAGTTGGGCAATGGCAGAGCAGGTTCCTGATGACCAGAAGGAAAGCAGGTGGGCAAGCCTGGTACGTAAGCACCCCAGGAACATGCGGATAATAAACTCATATGTATGTTAAACAGCAACAAGAACTATGGGACCAGCTCGCTGGCGAACAATCGTCCATGCCGGTCTACGACGACCAGTACTTCCAAGGCATCTGCCAGTCTGATCAGCGGGATGTATTAAAGAAGAAATGGGTTCCCATCCCGGATGCCATTAGAAGGGCTATATTCGAGAATTCGGACCAGTGCAGTATCATGTAGGGTGATCCCATGTGTGTGGTGAGTTGTGGAATGTGTCCTCAGAACGGTACCGTTCTGACATTGTGCACCTCAGGAAGGTACGGGGCTTGTCTTTTCTGGATTCACCTGGACGGTTGGCGTGTCCTTTGGGTGGTCGCTGTACACGTGGGTTTGGCGTTAAACATGATTGAGATTATATAAAGTATTCCCGACGGTCAATTCCCGTTTCTCGGTGTGATCATGTTCTCCGTCAACCGACCTCCACACCTGGTAACTTGTCTTACACAACGGCAATTGACGTCGTCTAGCCACTCGCTGTGCCCGTGTATGGCTGCTAAGGGCTTGTCAGGATGGCAACGCACAGTTTTTCAGAACGCTTAGGTACGCGTTCGGCACCAATCGCTGAGCCGTCCGAGGCGACTGTTTGAGCACTCAGCCGGATGCAACCCACTTCAAATAGAGGTGCCTCGCATCCCTTTCTCCTCCCCTCGTCCCTCGCCTTTTGTCCATGATCACCCTCATCTCCCTCCTCGCGATTCTGACGGTCTCGAAGCTCGTGGCAGCTTCTCCGAGTCAGTTGCCAGCCTTGGTTTGTCGTTCCGTATGAACTTTGTGCTGATCGACGCCCACCATAGCGTTACCAAGAGGACAACATGACGGGCGATCATCAAGAGTTAGTCGTGGACTTTATTCAGTTTGCCCATTTCAAGATGATGAGTACGCTACTATCGATGTGACGGAAGGCACGAGTCGCCATACATTGAAGGTGTCTCTTCTTTTTCCGTCGCATCCCACCATTGTCTAACCCCCGATGCGTCCCTAGATCAAATACCTTGACCGTGGTACTGTGGGATGTGTTTACGATCTTCTCGAGGGACCGAGTGGGGCAATGCCGCCTGCTGTTATCAAGACGCCCCGGAAGAACTGTTACAACAAGAGAGAACTTGATACTGAGGTATCGGCCCTTCGTGGGGTACGTTCGACAGGCCAAGCCGAAAAGTATTTGCGTCTTGACCTGACCGCTTGGTAGGTCGGTCAGTTTTTGTTCGACTCGTATGATGATCAAGGTGAGCGGTGGGTTGCGATGAAGAAAGGGGAAGGCGTGCCTCTGTGGAACCATCCAGACTTCAAAACTAAATATAGACGAGGGTATAACCGGATGGATCCTGGCCTCAGTAAGTGGGTGCATTGAGGTGATCGCTTATCGTTAATGAAAACTCGGTCGTGTAGACGAAGAGCGACGAAAGGAAGCCATTGAAGATTGCGTGAGGTTTATGAGTTCATGGTATCAGTTGGTGATCAACGCTATTGGAGAAGCGTTGTTGGATTCGGGTTGGGAATACACGGACCTCAATTGGGAGAATTTCCTATTTTCCGTAGGCCCACAGCCCAAGGTCACACTCATAGAGTAAGTCCCAATCATCACCCATAATATATTTTCGGTTGACCTGTTCATCGTTGCCGATTAGTTGGGGAGGAGCCGAAAAAATCCCAGACGACCAGAAAGAAGACAGATGGAAAGTCTTGGTGGGTCAAAGATTTGGGCGAACGAGTAGCTTGCGCCAACTGAATATCAAATCTAGCAACCTGCATTGTGGTCACTGCTCTCTGCAGAGTATTCGGCCATGCCCCTCTATGATGGCGACGACTTTCAAGGGATCTGCCAGTCTAACCAACGAGATGATTTCGGTAAAATATTCACTCCCGTCCATATCCGGATCAAAGAAGTCCAATTCAAGAATGGACTCGCGGCATGTAGCATCATGTAGGAGGGTGGTCTGTGCAGAGTGCTCGTGTGCGACTGTGTCACAAAGAGTGCTTAGAGCATCAGGAATCACGTAGGTGGAATGACGGAAGTTCGGGATGCTGGAAGGTGATGCTGAACCGTATAAGGAATCGGTGTGATGATATGGGGTATCCCCTGTGGTAGTGTGGCGTTCCCTCGATGTTGTCACATCTGTCGTCATTCCACTGGTCTTTCCTCTCTTGTACTCCCATCATCTGGCCTTCAACGTATATCCAAACCATTCTCTGCCGCGGATAAAGTCTCTTATCGACGCTTCATTCTCGCCCAACGTGTGGCGGCATGCCATAGATCCGAATCCGAGGAGAGGGCAAGTATAAACTCTAGAATCAACAAAATTCATCCCATTTGGCTCGACCTCTACGGTCCCCATTTTTACCCCTGATCCGACGCTGTGGCGTACAGGTACATTGTACAACCCGTCACGTTCCATCGCTAACCGAAAACTCAAAAACCAACCACGCCCCGTCGGTACAGCAGCGTTATCTCGACGTGACAGCAATAAATCCGAAATGACACGACGACAGTACTTCTATCGAAGTGTGCTTGCGGCAAACATGGATTCTACGTCGTGTCATTGTGGGTTCTTCCGAAATTACATATTTTCGGTGTGAAAGCGGATAAGGGATTGGGTCCGTTTCGCTTTCGGAGTAGGTCTTTTTCGTTCGGAGGTTGTTGTGGTTCATTGGGAGGGACTGTGGAGATGCCTTGGACGTGTCTAGGTGTCGCCACCCATATCGTTCAGCCCGTGGGGGGACTGCTAACGCGTTATCTGGGAGTCCGACGCGCGACGCACCAATCGGCACTCTTCCCGGGCATTACCATCTGGGTGTGGAAACTTGGTCTGTGGTTCAGCGGTTAGTCCTCCTCAACGAGGCTTGAGAGGTCACTCAACCTTACGTGCAAGATGAAGACCAGGTTCCTTCCCCGGATAGGCGTTGCGCCGAGGGTGGGTGCTTTCCATAACCGGTAAGATAGCCTAATCCATTGTATTGGGAAACAACAAGCGATCTATGCCCTCCATCATCATCGGCACGTTCTTTGGCTTCGAGGAATCCTATTGCACCCTACATATCGTAGAACGTTCGAGAAAACGTTCCATACATGCTCAACACTCTTGCCGTTTTTTCGATAGCCTCCTTTTCAACCCCCTTCCACCGAATATTAACATCTTCAACGTATACCCATCCGTCCGGAACGACTCACCACTTTCCAACACCAAACCTTCCACAGGACGCGCATTCCCAAACTGCGCAAGCACTCTTGCCGATCCGGAACCTTACAGATCGCAACACCCATCTCATTTTATAAATGACATCATGTGTCGCAACGCCCTGCACGCAGGCATCCGCACCGCTCCCATTCAGATTATCCCCCTTGCGGCCGAGCGGGTCCACTTCGTCCGAAGCCGGTGTGCGTCCCGGCGCTTTTGATGGACCCGGAGTGTCGGTGTCGACGTCCTCGTGCAGAGGGTTGAGGATGCCTCTTGTGCCGGGCACGCGATCGACACGTGGTGGTTATGTCAATTCAAAGAGGTTCTGTGACTGGTGGATGTGCAGTGCAACGGTTTGCTTTTACATCCGTTTGCCCGGCCGTGGTGACCCTGTTGTTAGGTGGGCGGGTGGGTGCTGCTGCGGGCGTGTGGGATGACTTTTTGCTGTGTGTTATTGTCCACACCGCCTACCACAAATTAGAAAATGAATAAAGAGAGTGACATATTGAGACGGCATGTAACGTCCGAATGCCGTTTGTACCCCGTCAAGCTTGTTTTCGAGATTCGACCCAAACGTGACTATACAGCGTAACTCCGCCAACCGCGGGAACGTCATGCTCATTTATGCATGGTATCATTTGTTGCAACGCCTTGAAAGCAGGCATCCGCACGACCGGCCAACAACTGGCCGTGTAAAAAACGTCCCATCCAAATTATCCTCTTCCGGCCGAACCAGCTCACCGAACTGCCTACAAGCCGGCATGAAAGACCGTTCAATATCGGTGTCGGAGGCCTCGTGGGGTGCTGTCAATCCAAAAGACCGCTGATGTGTAGCAAAACGGCGATTTCCCTTTCGTATGCTTTGCATCTGCATGTTCATGGTTCTTGCGTCGTGAAGTGGCGGAGTGGGTGATGACTTCTGCGGTCGATCGTGTGATATGACCTGCTGTGCCTGTACGCTCCGCCAAGCTCACCAGGACCCATGTTGGCACGAGCGCAAAGACTTGTCATTAGGTCAGTTGATTATTGGTTATTACATTGAGTACTAATTGGATCGTATATAGGGAACCAGTGGCGTCAGTAAAGCTGGAATTGGCCCACGGGGATCCCAGGAGGTCCTGTAACATCCATTTTGGGAAAATGTGTACAATGTAGGTTTATTGAGCGCTCCGCGGCGTTTACCTCATGGAAGACGCCAGCAGTTGAATATAAAATGAGCGACAACAGCTGTGCTTCCTCACTCATCTACAACCAGCATGTCAGACGAGAAACCGTACCCCCGCACCCGTAGCCTCATAAAACTGCTCCGCTCTCTGAAGGCCGGAAAATCGACTGTCAAAGGGCTCCTTCATCGAGTCAAGGCCGTGCGCAAAGCGCTCCCTCAAGCAAGCGTGGAACAACTTACGAGCATGCAGGCCGCCTATGACAAAGCGCAGAAGGCCAAGGAGTTCGGCAATGAAGACAACCAAGCTGCCGCCTTCAAAGGATGTCTGGAAGAAATAGGGGACTGCAATGGTGAGTCTGACTGGCGATGCTGGTATGCTTGCCGGTGACAACCTGAATGTGTACAGAGGGCCCCGGGGCCAGATTTGCCAGAAACGCCGCATCCAAAATCCTGTTTGGATTCGGTTTCAATGCTATGCGATCTGCAGCAGCTCTGGGAGCTCTGAATGCCGCTGGTTTTACAAGTGGGGGAGTGGCAGCTGGTAAGTAACCATGTTATACCTCACCACGCTGGTAATAATGGCACATGCAGGGTCTGTGGCAGCTGGATCACCTCCCCACATTGAGTTTCTTTGCCCTTTGCGGGAGGCGGAAGTGGCGCGATTCTTGGACAAAACCTCGTTTCTTTGGACCCAAACCTCTCCATATACCACTTTTTGGTCTCGGGGCCGCTTTTTACCACCGTCTTGTTCGACAAAGGATGTCGTCTTCCCAAGAACGCACCCACTGGCCGTGCCACTGGGACTGGTGTCGCGAGACGTTTATCACGAAAACGCAGCTGATACTGCATGTTGATAAACACGTTGATGTGTTGCCACCTATCAAGCGGCGGGATGTGGGGTTATTGGCTGACGCGCCCGGTACGTTTCGAGCACGACGCGTTATCTCTCACAACCTCTTATACCACCCCTGACTTTAGACTCTTCTCAAACTGATACGGCACTGGTTCAGATTTATGTTGATTCTTCAGGTCAAACGATCGACGACGACGCGCCGATGTCAAGTCAACCTTTGCCTGTCGCGCCTCTGAACGTAGAGCCCGCACCTCCACCTGCGTCACCGGAAAGGGCAATGCATCCTGACCCCTCACCAGAGCCACCCGTCGTACGTCCGCGTGCGCGTTTCCGCGAACTCGCAGAGCAGGAAGGTCACGGACCGACGCCTTCGCCCTCCCCACTCCCTCCTTCACCATCCATCGAGGAACTCCTCCGGCAAGCGGGTGGGATACGCCCCCCAGTCGGAAGTAGCACACTAGGCTCAGGAGGGTCCGTCGCACCCCCAAGCATCCCAACACCCCAGTCGCCCTCACCCGAAAAACTCAAACGCGCGCGCTCGCCCGCTGTCGACTCGCTTTCCACGTCTCCGTCACCAAAAAAGGCGCGAGGAGGTCCGCAGATCCCGCCGTCGTCGCCATTTGGGATGGATAAGACGACGACATTGACGCCGGCGGCGAAGATGCTGCGTGTGGCGCGGACGACGTCGCCCACGCCGTCTCCGGGTAGGGTCGAGGTGTCGCCGCCGAGGACGCCACCGCTGAGAGGGGGAGGGTTGCCAGTTACGCCGCGGCCGTTGATAGAGAGGATGGGGCTGGCGGTTGAGCCTCGTGAAAGGTCGCCGGTGGCGACTCAAGCTCCACCTCCACCGGAATCGCAAGGTTCGCTCGAGTTGGACGAGCCACAACCATCCGAGCCTGTCCTTGACGATTCCCAGTCTTCCAACCCCGTCCCCGGTACACCGCCCAAAAACACCGACGCGCCTGTTTCGTTAGAATTGCTGCTGCCGGTGATTGTGGAACCGGAGGAAGAAGTGCAAAGCTGGCATGGTATTGCAGAGACGGGGTCGGTGATCAGCCAGCAG
>WSTW01000190.1:0-24831 GCA_019632305.1 Tulasnella sp. 403 | reverse complement strand
GGGGATGTTGGTGGATACCACGCATAAATGTATGGGATGTCGATTAGTTGTACCCAGGGGTGTGTAGGTGTAGCGAAGAAGATAGTACGCGTTCAGACAAGCCCGGGGAGCGGTGTTTTGTCTTACAGCGCCCGCGATTCGTTGCGGTGCACGTATCCGAATTTTTCTCCCGTCTTCCTTGCGAAGAATCTTTACTTTAGTGCCACCTTAGAATGTTGTTCCCCGTCACTCATCTTCATTCTCGCTAAAAAGCCAACGTTGGATGGTGTCCCTTCCCAATTATTAATTATTCAAAGGGTGCCGTAAAAGCGCCCGGTGTTGGATTGTGATATTCAAAGCAGTGGTCCAAATCGCCTGCCGGTGACCGGGCCTCCCAGGCTCAGACTGAGCGCAAATAAACGAAGAAACAAAAAGATTGCCGTCGACCAGGATCGAACTAGTGACCTGCAGATTGCAGCCACGGGCTACCCCGCGCTTCAGTCTGTCGCTCTCCCAACTGAGCTACGCCGGCTGTGATATCGACTTTGGAGTTGACTAATTACAGCGCGCTGCTAACCCTGGGGCCCTTGCACCCTGACAGATTTCACGCGCAACTCGGTGTGCACAACGTACTGTCAGAGTTTTCATAGTACAGGTAATCCATTCAGCGTAGGGCTACAGGCTTATTGTCTCGCCTAACGTTGGTATAGCACAATATGACCCGTCCCTAGCTTCAGTTCAAGTTACTCAGATCGACGTTAACCACGGTGCAGTATGGGTCGGCGTTCTCTGTTCAGCCTAATATCGTCGTACCGCGCACTCACTCTGTCCGGTAATGGTATGAGGGCACACGATGGATAGGGAAACCCTCCCCCTGCGTCCAGCGCCATCCACCAGCTCTCTAGCATACCCCGCAGAACTTTGCCAAAAACAACAACAAGCCCGCCCTAGCCCATCTTATCATAAATGCTAACCAAAAACAACGATATATGACAACAAATACCCTAAAGCACAAATACCGTTTTACATCTTCACACTCTCTAACTCCACACCAATCCCACTTGGATGCTTGTACCTCGCACTCGGCGTCGGACTCTCCGCCCGAGACGGCGGTTGCGTCTCCGGAGGGGCTGGTGCGGTCCATATCCTAACCATCCCGTCATATGTAGCTGTAGCAAACATGAATTGTCCGGAAATGTTGTGTCCCCATGCGATACATGTCAGGTCTTCCGTGGATTCGTCGACGATGTTGGCCCCTCGGAGAGAATGAAGCAGCAGGCCGCTTTCTCGGTCCCAGATATGGATGTCTCCCTCTGCAATATACGATGTTATGGACGAAGAGCACAAAAATAAAGAAACAACTTACTCTTGCTTGCGCAGATAATGAATTGGTCACCTTTACCACTATAAGTCGGCATTAGTACTCTACTGAGATTGGACAATGCTAAGGTTTACGTACCCAAAGTACGAAGGGCCAGCAAACTCGACGAGGTTAGTTGGAGCACCGGTCTGAGGCGGTGCATTCGGTGGCGGCGGGTTGGTTTGTACAGACGGCATATATGTTCGTAAGAGTGTCAGCCGACCCTCGTCCCTCACCAAGCCAAGACGCCAGAGTTCGGGTGGTGCTTTGTCTTCGTAAGAAACCAGGGCGACTTGGCCATCGGAGCTGATGGTGACGTCGCGTACGTTTTCTAACACGGGGACCTGATTCTCAACGGTCTGGTCGGTCAAATCATACACTAAAGTTCAGACAGTCAACTACGATTAGTGGGGTTAGACGGTGCAGCGTGATTGCAATTCACCTAAGATCCGTTTTTCGGCTCTCGATTTACTCGGAATCAGACCGTCGGTGGACTTCTGAAGTGTGCCGACTAACAAAAGCCTACGCCAACCAACATCGTTAGCTGAGAGACAGTTGTACTCAAGAGCAAACGTACCTCTGCTCGTCTGGAGTAAATGCAACGTCGTGGATCTCCATCCGTTCAAAGTAATGGCTCCCTTTCACGTTACCCTGAGTATCCTGAATAGACGTCATTCGTGAGGTTATCGCAAGGCTGTGAAGCCGACGTTCGACATACGAGGATGAAGACGTGGTCGTGTTCGACGCTGGCGAACGCACGCCCACTAGGCATCCACGCCACAGCCTCCACTTTATGCTCCCGATTGATCGTTTTAGAGCATACACCCTATGCTTCGCGTCAGTTTTATCATCAACATGGTAAAGCGATATCCCTTACCTGAAGGGTCCAGACCTTGACCCTCCGGTGCATCTTGGTCAAGAGCTTCGTACCATCCGGAGACCAAGCAACCTGTCCAATGAAGCCTTCTCCGGGGTGTGCCAACAATTGGTGTAACGCGAAAGGTTCGCCTACTCTCCATATAATTGCCGTTCGATCCCAGCTGCAACTTGCGAGATACTTCCCATCGGGTGAGAACTGCATGTGCCTGACGAGCCCAGAGTGCTCGTTGAGCTGCTGCGTAGCTTGCAACTTCTTGAGAGCGGGTATGAGGAATGTAAGGCGAGACGGACGGACGGCTGCGAATCGCTCCGAACCATCACTCATCGCCCTCTCCGGGGCGGACAGCATAGTCGCCTGACGCATCGGACTCCTAGGGCTCGTGGGGTCTGACTTGGAGCTAGGCCGAGTCATCACTCGGGACTGGATCACCTTCTTGCCAATGCGCTGCCATGACTTCTTTGCGGCGGTTACCGGTCCAGGCGTCTCGGGAACTGGCCTCGACGACTGAGCGATAATTGGCATTTTTTCTTCCGTAGGTGACGTAACCATCTCTTGGTCTTCTATGATAGCGGGCTGGAGCGGAGAGAGGCGGGCATGGGACTTGTAGCTGACATCAGAAGGCCTCCGAGAATGTTCCGATCGGGACGAGTTGAGAGGTAGGACGGGTTCACCGTTTGAACGGAACGCATATCCTTCCTCGGCGAAACTTCCGGATGACGACGAACCCCTTCGCACGCTGGGTGCGACGCTGCCCAACATAAACGTCGAGGCTTTGTACAGCCCGGTCGTCACCCGGTTTACCTGCGTACCACCCCACGTCGCAGCGCGCTTCACGTGCTTGGGAGGTACTTCCGCTACCCAAATGAGGCCAGTCGACCGCAAAAATTGGTTCTTCATATCGTTTGCGATATCACCCAACCAACGACTACCCTTGGTTTTGGAAAATGCCCAACGCTCGCAGGCGAACCAGATGGCCACCGCTAGTAGAGCCATGGAGGTGAAGGATGTAAATATCGTTGCAGAGGTTGTGACGAGGCGACCTTGGCCGGAAGAGTAGGTCCAGGTCACAAGTCCGGCCGAAAAGGCCATGACAGACACGACGAGGAAGATGAGGGGTGTGCGGGTAAGCCAGATTGAAACCCACCCTGTGTACATCGCATTTAATGCAAGAACGGTATCGACAGGAATGGAGGGACTCACAGGGGACGGCACTTCGAGGCGATCGACTATAATTGGAGATTCGAGCTAATCAGAACACGTCTGACAGATGGTCAAAAGCGTGGACATACTACATGGCCGCCCTCCCTGAAGGAAAGAAAATCAGCTGAGGCACGAATGACATGACGGAATGCTTACAGTGGTATGCAAGCTGAGAGTTAATAGAAGAAGCAATACTGAACACAAGAGAGGTTATCCATAACATATTAACAAAGTGCTCCTTCGAAGTGCTGCAGAAAACGTGTCAGTTGACAGGTCCGAGCTGTGCCCTGCTGTTGCGCACTCTATTTTATCGAATGAATACTGGGATTCACGTTAGTTTAGGGCGCGAATCCTGCTGCGTTTGGCTTACCTGGAGAGTAGTAGCGGTTACACCGGAGAAGAATGTCGCCTACATCCAGCAATATCAGGGCCGCGTGGGGAGACAGACAACTTCAGTATACGTACTACAGTCGACAGATTCTGAAGGCCAGTCTGTGTATGATTCTGTGCTGTCCGGATGGTGCTAACGCCTGCGGGATATCAGGCGCCGGAGTGTACGTCATCCGACCACGACGCACCATCCTTGACGAAGATACGTAGCGCATCTCGTATGTTCTCCAAGTGTTCATCCATTTCTCTCGTAAGGTCATTAACGTATCGTTTAATAGCGGGGTATTGGAATTGCTCTACGAGACAGTCGTTTAGTCATGCGGTGTGTTTGATGAATGTTGCACCTACGCTTGAATTCCTTCAAGCAGGAAGCCCAGTACTTGAGATCGGTATCAAAACTGAGAACGGATGTGTTCAGGCCTTCGTCTCGAAATTCCGGGATATCGTGCAAAAAGTGGAGGAAGGTCACCAGGTCCTTGGCCAGAAGTTCGAACTGCGCTGGGAACTGCTCCAAATCGGATGTAAGCTCAGTGTAAGGCCTAATCTGTCGCGTCGGTCCCTGCCGACTGAGCCTAGTTTTAGACTTTTTCCTCGAACTGAGGGGTTTTAGCGGTTCTACGAGCTCCCGTTTGACTCTGTCCGGAAAGATGTCTGATGCGTTTTCTCGGAAGAGATGTAGGATCTGTTGAAGGCGCGCGCGGAGTTGGAACGATGAAGAGATGAGACCGACTGAAGATCCGAGAGGTCGGACTGCATTTCCGAAGTTGAGCAGCTCGGTGTCGACCTGTCGAATCCGTCTATATGGATGACGTCAGGAGGAATCGAAACACCTGACGGTGACACATACTTGTTGAAAAGCTCAAAGAGAGCGGCTCCTTCATTCTGGAGGCGGTCATCGACAATGGCTGGCAGGTAGGGACGGCAGAGTGAGTGCCATATAGGGAGTAAGGGATGGAACGAAGAACAACTCCACAGTGAACCGAGACATGTGCGAGAAGAGGCCAAGTACGCGCCAAGATGACAGAAAGGCGAAATTTCTCGAACAATTGAGAATGACCGCACAACCGCATGGGTAGGTTGGTTACCGGCGGTGGATGCCGCGAACGAGCGCAACGGTCTGAGTGGGTGGGTACAAAGAACGCGCTGACAGCGACCTTATCGAAGTGACCATGCGGGTCGTCGCTGTTATGTCGGGCATACCGAACACCACAAACATGAAATCCAAAAAGAAAGTCACGACTTACTGGGGTGTTTCTTTAGTCTTTCGTGGACAACATGATGGGCTGAATGGTGTGAGCCGAGTAAGGGAAATGTTTAACGCGCGCAGCGGATGTTGGTAAGCTTGCCTGGGGCATCTGGGCCATTTCGATGGCTATCAATGTCGAAATCGTCGTCCTTGAGTGCTATGAGCTCGTCGAGGAGCGCGGCTAGCGTTTGTTTTCGTCTGGTAGATCGTCGGCCTAAATCGAAATCAGGGGTTACCACTCAAATTCCAACAAGCATAAGTGACCCAACACAGCACCCACGTCGTAGTTCCTCTCTAGGATCTTCTGATACAGGTTCTGTGTAAAAGATGGTATCTCCTGAAGAAGGGAAGACTGGAGCTGGCGAGGACAGGAAGGCGTTGCCTGGCCATGTTGTAACCGACTAAGAACGTCGAGTACATACAGTTGACGACGAATCCAACTTACGATTTGGTTGTGGACGTTCCATCGGCTTGGCCCATATATATGTCGTAGCAGTTCGTGAGCGTAGCGAGTAGAGGGGCAAAGGAGATCGTTATGCTGGTCGAGCCTGAACCGGTAGGAGGTGAGTTCCAATCAAGCAGAAGAATTAGATTCACCTCGTGTTGGGTTACTTTCGGGCTACACTGCGAACTGAGCTCGGCGAACCTCTGCTTACACGTTCAGAAGCGCCCGGTAATTTTACCGATTGTGCCGATCGGAGTTTGTTTGTCTATCTCAAGAACCCAACACCTGTTTGTTGACTCCACCATCACAAGTCATGTCCAATCCCTCCCGCGTGCTCAACCTCGCCGTCATTGGGGTCGGGCTTGTAGGCTCCGAGCTCCTCAGACAACTTGCTCAGCCCCACATCGCTTCCAGATTTCGCCTCGTGTTCGTCTCCAACTCCAAGAACTCGGTCTCGTCACTGACGCCCAAGGGAGACCTGTCCACGTCCAACTGGAAGGAACGTCTGGCCGAATCAACGGCACCGACAGCGCTTGAACACTTGCCGAAAATCCTTGGAGACTTTGCTGCTGAGGACAAGAATCCTCTTGCAGTAGTCGACAACACTTCGTCGGAGGCAGTTGCAGTCCTCTATCCTAAACTCCTAAGGGCTGGCATCCATGTGGTAACACCAAACAAAAAGGCCTTCTCTTCTGAACAGTGGCTTTACGACGACATTCTTGCTTCGAGTGCTTCCACCGGAGCCAAGTTCCTGAACGAGGCTACCGTAGGCGCCGGTTTACCAATCGTTTCGACACTAAAAGACCTCGTTGAAACGGGCGACAAGGTGCGGATGAGTACACTCGTCTCAGTGGTCTTTCCAACATTTCTCAGATCAACAGGATTGAAGGCGTTTTCTCTGGGACGTTGAGCTATATTTTCAATGAATATTCAACGCCCAGCGGAGAGGGCGAATCGTTCTCCACAATCGTCAGAGTCGCAAGGGAAAAGGGCTATACCGTACGTTATTTCTGCCCCTCATCTCCTATTCTCTTATCGTCCGTCCGACACATAGGAACCGCACCCGGGAGACGACCTCAACGGTGCAGACGTAGCGCGCAAGCTTACCATCCTCTCCAGGCTCATCCCTTCTCTTCAATCCTCTCTCAAACTCGGGTATAAATCCGTTGCTACCACCTCACTCGTTCCCGACATCCTCGCGGCCCCAGAAGTGACTGGCAACGACTTTGTCCAGCACCTCCCGGACTTCGATGCCCACTTTGACGAACTCAAAGCTGATGCTCTTAAAGAGAGCAAAGTTCTGCGCTACGTTGGAGTCATTGACGTACCCACCGGTACCATCAAGGCGTCTTTAGAAAAGTGGGTCGGGATGTCGTTGGTCTGTTGACATATGACGTGATCAAGTAACACCCCTCATACAGGTACCCTGCTACACACGCGTTTGCTACGTCCCTCGGAGGCTCTGACAACATTATTGCCTTCCACACCGAACGCTACAGCCCTCGGCCCTTGATCGTCCAAGGTGCGGGCGCCGGTGCAGCGGTGACGGCCATGGGCGTGCTCTCCGACCTTCTCAAGCTCTTGTAATCACACCCGTCGCACCTTGAAGCTAAATAAAATCTAATGCATTGTTCTGAGGCAGCCACCTGGCCCTCGCATAAGCGCCTGCTAAACAGTTACGGGCCCATCCGTTACTTCCGACCAAGACAAACCTCAGCCTCCCTTCGGTCCTGCCGTGAACTCCGTGATAAGACCCAGTTGCAGTCAGCAGGCTAGCTGTCCTTCACATTTAGGGTTTTGCCGCGTGTGCCCCGCGAAGGCGGGCAAACCTCGCAAGCCTGGCTTGCATCGATAACGGCTTCGAAGACCGAGCCATATATTGCAGGAATAGTTAGTTCGACTACACACGGACCAAGAAAATTCGAATCGATTTCAATGTGGAGTGGTGGCTGGACGAGAGAAGGGTGGCATATGACTATCAAAGAGGGGTGCAAGAGACGTACACGCAGATGCTACAGTAAAACGCTTTTCACTCCACGACTTCCAAATGACTCTTGGATCGCGGGCCTCCTTTTTATACCACTCATCGTACTCGGGGTACGCCTTCCACTTTTGAGATCGACGTCGACCTCGGTTTATGGGACATGGGTATGCCAATACTACCGTTCATGTTGTCCACGCTGGAGCTGCCCCGGCGCACATGACTACCACCAACAGGCGGCAGGCAATAGACACCATCCAGAACGGACGATCCCCTCCTCGGGCTGCCAATCGTAATCGGTGCTGTATTGACGTTCGGCAACAAGCTGATGAAGGTGCTTGACGCTCGACTACGAGACGAGTTGCTTGACCCACCGCTGGAGGCCGTGCTGTTGGCACGCCGATGTCTGCTCATACTGGCAGGGTCGACGTCTGGTATGTTCGCAAGTCGAGCAAACACCGAGAGAACTGAGACAAAAGGACCAATGAGTCAGACGGAGGATGCATTGTGCAGCGCACCTACCATCCACCATGGACACGACACCCCGCAAGTTCCCCGATAGCGACACGTGTGAGAGGTATGCGTCATCCGTGATAAACACGCGATGTGAATTTGCTTTGGAGAGTGCGGCGATCGTCAGTCAGTGGCTGGCCTTGTGTAACGCATCCGGAACACTCACTAGCGAGAAGCTTTTGCATAGCATAATCAAGAGTGCTGCTGGCCAACACACTGTAAACTAACACATGCCCCGTCAGCCTTTCGGTAAGAAAACTCCATGGCTTAACAACATACTTGGTAGCCTCTCCGCACCGTCCGTCGATCCGTATGGTTCCTGGGTATCGAGCCACGCCAATAAACATCAGCCCAACCAGACTTGGATGATTACTCTAACCTTGATCATCGCAATTAACTGGGAGAGTGGGGTATATATTATTTTCTTGTCTTGGGATGGTGCAACGATCTGAAGGGTCATTCACGGTGAGAAGCCATCCAGTCCAGGTCTAGTGGTCGTTCAACGCACTTTACCAATGTCGGTCACGGAAACAGCAGACAAGAGGTTGCCCGTCAACACGTCCACAACGGCCACGCTGCTCACTCCTTCCATGCTCATCAGCTGCATCGCATCCAGAATCGTGTTATCGGACGACGAGGATATGACCGGGCGAGGGTTTGCGATATACGGCAGAATCGTAAGGTCGATGAGTGGCGTAGCGAGCGTAGCTTGGATGGAGGCCTGGTCCGTGGCCTATGGTAAGCAACCGCATTCAGCTACCAGCCACAACGCAAAGGTGCGGAACGCACGTGTTCCGTGAACCAGTGAACGAGTTGACGGTCCTCGACGAGTCCTTGAGCGACGTCCGCTTCTTCGTCCACAATCAAAACTCTATGGTTTCCGCGAGAGAACACGGTCAGCAACGATATGAGACCAGCGTTGGAGGGTAGAGTGACAAGAGGGTTTTTCTGCGAGAGATCTACGGCGACAGCAGACGTCATATCAACCGCTTTGACCCAATGCAATGAGGCATGATTGGGCGTTACCACAGGCAAGACCGACGGAGGCATCTCCACCTTCCTTCCCTTTGGCAATGATTTCTTGGACTCGGTTGTCTTTTATACGTGGATGCACGGAGTGCGATTGAACCGCCAGGAGTAAAAAGGCGTTAAGATCGGCATACTAGACGACAAGGGGGGATGATCGAGGCTGTCAATAAGGCTCTGAAGCGCTCTATCAGAGAATAACGACACACATCAAACAACCCGACGTAATTCTTCTTCCCATTCGGTCGCATTTCATACACGGCAAGACAACTAATATCATTTTCCAGCATAACCTACTTCAGGTCGATCCGTCAGCAAAATCTCTTCCACCACACCACTTCAGATTAGACCTAATCGCGCCGCAACCAAACAAAACGCACCTCACAAGCCTTTTCTATCGTTTCATTGGACCCGATATCGATGAGTACCTGGTCTTGTATCAAGTCCTTTGGTGAAAATGGGACAGATCGTAACCAATCTTCAGCATCCGAGACCCCAAACACGGGCGGTAGTTTAGGGCTCGCTCCACTGATCGCAGAGAGCTGGACAGGGCTCAAACGAGGGCTGGCAGTTGGCAGAACGATAGGAAATATGGGTCGTGGCGAAGGACTTCGAGCAGCGTCGCTGGGGGATGAAGATAATCGGGGGTGGGCCATCGAGGTGGATGGCTGAGAGGAAGGTGAGGCGGGGTCGTGTTTCGGGTCGAATCTCACGGCGGAACATGCCGCGTTCGGAGACGACGGTCACAGCAAATACGCGCTCATATGATTAGCTGGAGTTTGACGTATGGGGTATCCTTGGATACGGCTGCCGACTCAACAGTACGCGCTTTGCCGGACAATAAGGTCACGGTCTCCGATTTTTTTTTGGCGTCACCATACCCACAAAGGACTAAAGCGACCGTGCATGACCGAATACCCGTTTGGCGGCGACTATCATGCAAGAGTTACTGTGAATCCTTCAATGCCACACGCTGAAAGACGGCTCCGACAAAGTGATGTAAATCGACTACGACGTGTGCGCATACAGGCAAGAACCACGGTTACATGCGACGAGAAGTTCTGATAATCTAGGAGGGGGTGTAGACGGGTATTTTGGATTACTATGTTGGCAACATGCTATGGCCAACAGAACGGAGGCGGCGGGGATGTCCGATGTCGCTCATTACGGACCATCTATAACGAACTGAATATACTAAAATAACAATAATCAGCAATTCTGAAAGTGATACACTACGCGTTGCACGTACCACTTCCACCACCTCCGATACATCGGGTCGATTTCGAAATATTGCAGCGACACCATCGGAATTGGGATCCGACAGAATGTATAATCCAGAAGAACCACCGGGAGTGGAGGGTCGCGCGTACATGATCGTGTTTGCTTCCGAGTTGTCCCCATTGACCCATGTAGCTGTAAGTTGTCCGGGCTGGCCTGGTAGTGTCGAAGGTACATACGACCTAGAGAAGGGTGTGAATGGGTATCTCATCAAGACACGATATACAACTCACCATATGGCTTCTCGCGCAGTACCTGATGGAGGAGGAGGCCCGAAGTAGATGTAGACGTAGTTTGGGGAGTTGGATTTAACGTCCGCAGTCGTGGGGTCGTTTTGGGTCAAGACGCCCACCGTTGGCCCCGTAGTCGCGTCGGCCAAGATGTTAGTCGTTTTCAGAACCTGCCAAGCAATGCTGATGCTGTACCCCCGCCTCCAAGAGAGTATGGTCCATGGTGTTTACCTCGAACGTCGAAGAAGGACTAAGCTCTACAGCGTCACTTCCAACGTTTCTGATGACAATCTTTCCTATAATGCTTCAATAACTTCAACTACAACGCATGGGTGATGATAAGTGGGACAGACAAACGTACGTTGGGCTTAACGATTGGCGTGGCTTCAACGCGCCTGTGCGACTCTTGAAAAGTCTTTTCGGTGGTAGGGGCGTAAGACCCGCCGCAAGGCGTTGTGCATTTGTCGTCAACTGGGTCTCCTGAGTACGAACAAGTACAGGTCCAGTCCGGTCAACTGCGCGACCTTGAAGCAGGGACGCTGGAGTGGCCACAAAGACATGGCACAAGAAGATGAGAGCGAGGGGGATCTTCATCGGGATCGTGTCGTAGGGTTGCAGAGGTGTCAAACCGTCTTTTATATGAGCATGTCTGAAACACGAAACCCCAAAGGTTCATCCAAACAACACGTCATTCGGTGATGGCCGGGCCTCAGTGGGGGAAGCGGATGATTGAACCTGAGTGACGTGGAGTGCGTTTGTGAGTTCGTCGCGACGGCATTTTCAAAAGTGGAAAGCACTGAACTAGGAAGGTGAGCGCCTGCCTTTCTCATCTGTATCACTGTCCAGATTTTCTGTAGTGGAGTCTCGAGCCTGGGTTTGATGCTGAACCGAGTTTGAAGGCCCGTTGATCAACAAATCAACACATCGACAGCAAGCCGACATGACGGGTTGTATCCGTGTTGTTGTCTTTCCAGGGCATTATTAACTTCTTGAGGTGTGATGTACATCGCGGGTCTGGGCAAGTCCATCAATACGTGGTGGTGGTCGGGTCGGTTTCCGGCACATCGCCAAGTCTCCGTATCTCACAGTCACGGAGCCCACCGCAACATCATTTTTCAAACCTTTACCCGTCTGTCGTAGCTCTCCAGAGCCTCTCTCCACCTCAGTCCGATGTCGCTTGACCTAGCAGAGGGTCTCGGCCCAATGCCGCTCCACTTGAAAGGCTCGGACTCCGATAAGACGGTGTAAAATACGCAAACAGGTAAGAATTACAGTTACACTCGACTAGGAGATCTGCTAATCTTGGAAAGGGTGTATATGGCTATTCTGGATTCCTAGGTTGGCAACCTGCCACTATGATGGCTAAAAGGACGTAGGCCGCGGGGACGTCCAATGTCGCTTCTATCCGTTCGTTATGGACCATCAGGGTCTATAATGAATTGTATATACTGAAATAACGATAATGATTAGTTCTGAAAGCGATCTACTGTGCGTTACACGTACCACCTGCACAACCTCCGACACGAGGGGTAGGTTTTGAATTGCAGCAACAGCATCGGAGTTGGGATCGGACACGATGTATAGTGAAGCGTTGCCACTGACGGAGAATCGCGCGAGCATAATCGTGTTTGCTTCCGAGTTATCCTCATTGACCCATGTAGCTGTAAGTTGTCCAGGTTCGCCTTGTTGTGTCGGAGGTACATAAGACCTAGAAATAGGGTGTGAATCGGTGTCTCATCAAGACGCAATGCATACAACTTACCATATGGCTTCCTGTGCAGTAGCCATTGGGGCCCTGTAGGAGAGACTGACATAGTTCGGGTTGTCGGATTTGACGTCCGGAGTCGTGGGATCGTTTTGGATCAAGACGCCAACCACTGGTATTGAAAGGCCAGAAAACTGTTTCATTGGTAAGAGTGTTAGTTATTTTCAGGAACAGGTAAGCCATACTGACGCCGTACCGTTATGTCGGTGAGAGTATGGTCTACGGTGTTTAGCGAAAATGTCGACGAAGGAGTAAACCCTGGTACGTTCGTTTCTACTGCGTCACTTCCAACGTCCCTGACGACCACCTTTCCTACAATACTTCAAAAGTCCAATTAGTACGAGTAGAATATGATGGGTGGGATGTCAAGCGTACGTTGTACCCGACGATTGGCGTGGCTTCAACGCGCCTGTGCGACTCCCGAAATGTCTTTTCGGTGGTAGGGGAGTAAGACCCGCTGCAAGGCGTTGCGCGTTTGTTGTCAACCGAGCGTCAGGAGCACGAACAGGTTCAGTTCGGCCGAACGTGCCACCTCGAAATAAAGATGCTGGAGTGGCCACAAGTGCGTGGCACAAGAGGATGAGAGCGAGGGGGGCCTTCATCGGAATCGTGTCGTAGACTTGCAGAGGTGTCAAACGGTGATTTATATGCACATGTCTGAGTCATGCTGCCCCAAAGGTTCAATCAATTAATATGTCATTTGGTGATGGGCAAGCATCAGCCAGGGAAGGGAATGATTGAACCTGACGGACGTGGGGTGAGTTCATGAGTTCGGATTTAAGACGCCATTTTCAAAAAGTATCAAGCACCGAGCTAGACGCACTCTCGTATGTTGCTGAGCAGCTTTTCTGAGAGGGAAGGCTTGAGCCTAGGTTCGATGCTGAGCCGAGTTTGTTGATCAACAAACCACGGGCCAAAACATCGACAGTAAGCCAACATGATGGGATGTACCCGTGTCATTGTCGTTCCGGGGCTCTAATATTGACGATCAAAATCTCTTTGGCTCAACTCACATCGCGGATCTGGACAAGTTCATCGATACACGGTAGTGGCCGGGTTCGGTACCGCCAAGTCTCCGTGTCTCACGAGTACGGAGTAGACGACAACATCACAGCTCAACCGTTACCTCTCCGTCGCAACTCTCCAAGGCGTCTCTGCACCGCGGTCGAATGTCGCTTGACCTAGGAGGGCTAATCCTCAAATACTCAAATGAAATCAAAACCCTGGTAGTTCAAGAAGAAGAGCAAGTCCGAGCGCAGGAATACGCGACAATGCACGCCGTCCTCGACAACGCTACCCAGTATCACAGCAAAGTCACCCAAGCCCTCGAACCCCTCTCGCACCTCGAGACCCAGATCGAGGCCCTCGTGCAGGAAATCCAGCAGGCGCGAGGTCAGCATCACCGTTCTGCCACCCTTCTTTGGGACCAACAAAACAATCTCCTGCCGATGGTCAAACGTCGCCTGGAGGCGGCGCAGAGTGCAGTCGAGATTGAGAGGACACAGGTGGAGCTACTCAAAGAACGCCGTGAGTGACCAATACCCAATAGTCACAAACGAACACCTCTCAACCGACTTTATTTCCCAGTCGAATCCTTGAGAGCGCAGGCAGAAAGCAGTCCGTCGACAGGTAAGCGCGACTCCTTGATGACCAAAGCTCCACGACTTGACCTTCCCGATAGTCCAAGAATCCAGCGATACCAACCAAACAGACACGTCGGGTCCCATCGACACTGCGAATACGACGATTGATCCGAGCCTCCTGAGCCTCAAGAAGAGTTGATAACCTCGACTTCCTACATCCGCCAAATTAGCGGCCACTGGCACCTCCAAATATACCCTTCTCCACTCGCAAAACGAACACCGGCATCATGCTCCAACATGCGTGCACGAACCCCAGTCCTCACTCCGAAACACCTCGTTTCGAAGGTCCCGGAGGTCTAATGACTCGAAACATGGATCAAGGACGACGGCACGGACGTCACACCTTCACAATGAAGGGAGCCATCCACCTCCCTAACACTCTCCCAGCGAGGAAGAACCTCCATGTCGTTCTACATCTTACCTCACCCCTGTAGCATCTATCTACCTACTTTATCACACCCCATATTCAACGCAGACATTTTCATGTATACTCTCGACGATAACTACATCAACCACTCCTAAAAACACAATATGCAGCGGGAAACAAACGCACGAAAGAACGAAAAAGAGAGAGAAGTGGGATAGCACCAAAAACCAACAGATCGAAGAGAGAGAGAGCAAAAAAAAAAAAGAATGTCTCAAGGGGGGAGTGATCGATCGGAAGGAAGCAGCGGACGCTCGAGAACGAATAAAAAACTCCTCCGATCGACGACACAACCAACCCCTTCCAAAAAAGTAGTACAAAGTCCAAAAACTTACAACCCATGAAAAAAACGACGTGAAAAGGCACGGACACAAAACGAGCAAACAAAAAAAGCAGCTACACGAATCATCCGGGATACAGCTCACGACCGTGAGCCAGGCGAAGAAGGGAGGGGAGGTAACGCCTCGCTCCCTCTCAATCCCCGCTGCGGGTCCCAAGACGTCCGATAAAAGCTCTTCTTCCTGCGCATATTGTTGGCGTTGTACGCCGCGCGCATCGGCGTCGTCTGCGTTTCAGCAGCCGCGCTGATAGGGAAGGCAGGGTCGCTCAGAATCGAGCGCGAGTGTGAGGCGGGCGAGGACGCGGCGGTCGATGACGTCGCGTCGTCGTGCGTGCTGGATGAGAATGGTGAGGGTGAGGGGACAGCAGACGAGGTGCTCGATACGGAACCGTGCGCCCGAGCCTCTCTTTGTACGGGTGGAGCAGATGTTGGCATGGTTGGCGTGTGGGACTCCTCTTCTGGCTCCCCCGGCGACCTTGCTTTGGGTGTAGCCGTCGGCCAACCCGAATTTCGAGACCCTTTGCCGGTGGAAGGCGTGGGGAAAGGAGAAAAGTACGATGGGGGTAGAGAAAGTGGGAAGACAGAGCGGTAGTGCAGTTCAGGGGACGAACTGAGACTGCGAGGAGGTGCAGCGGTTTTCGTGTCTGTGGTGCTGGCAGCAGCCTTCTCGACAGCACGATCGAGTCGCTCTTGCCACAACGTCCGATTTATGTCACCCTGGTGGGCGATAACCTCAAGGGCTGTGACGGGACGGTCAGACAGGAACTCGAGTGTATAACACAAGGGTCGACTTTACCTGGAAGAACAGAAGCGGTCGTATCGAACAACGGCTTCGTGAACATGTCGATGAACCCAACCTGCCCTTTCGCCTGAACAATCTCGTCCGCAGACGCCACGACAGACACGGGCAAGCCGAGTTCACGCTCCAGCATGGCTTGACACGCCCATTCCTCCAGTAGCGCCGACGACCAGTGTTCCGAAACAGCGTGTGGACGGGTCTGCAATAAGACAGCGCATCAATAGTCCAATTCAACCAAGTCCATGACAGAACGCACTGGGTTGCTGATATCGCCGCATTTGATAAGCGCCTGACACACCAACAACTTGACATCCTCCCTAGAGAGTGCCGCCTCCGGATCCCTCTCCAAATCCTTCGCCAACTGGCCCATCTTACCCATCCAGTCGAAATGCAAGCTCATGTCGGTAATCAACACCGTCTGCACGAGCAATCTCCGGAACTCTCCACTTTGCCTGTGATGGCCCGAAGGCGCAGACTCGGTGGGAGTGGCAATAAGATGTCCCAGCCCGTGCTTCCGCATCAATTGTAAGAGTAAAGCGCAATGCATCTGCTCCAAGGCAGACTTGTCGTCATAGACGATGGACAATGGTGTACGTGCGTTTTTCTGCCGAAAGATCTCAGTCCAACACATTCACCGAAAGAAGAACGAGCGTAAGACATACCATAAAGGCGTTACTTAGACCAGGGTGCCCCACATCATGTCCAATAGCAGCAAAACAAAGCGCCAACAAATCACGATTTCCCAAAATTCGCTGCATCCGTCCGGGCTTCTTTGCTTTCCGATCCCACATCTTCTTACCACCTTGCCCTTCCACATACGCTTGTGGCCGACTACGAGTGGATGTCGCAGCGCCAGATCTTAATGGCATCGTCAAATCCGGCGAACCACTTGTCATTCCAGCGTCTTCCAACAGGACGGTTACAGGCGGGACGCATTCCGCTTGGACCAGGAAAGAATATACGGCCTGGAACACGTCGATCGCATGCTGGAAATTGTGGTACTTGTTCTGGGAGTGGTAGATGGAACGGACTGCGGAGAGAAAGGGCAAGAGTTGATCATACGTAGTGCGTGAGTCCTCCTGCATGCCCTTCACTCGGAAAAGCGCCTCGAAGAGGATACATGCGCACTCGAGGAGCTCATCAGGCGATAGTTGGTGTGGCTGGAAGTTCCACCGCGAGAGTTGCAAGATAAGTTCCGTCCGACGCGTGGCTGACGACGAAGCACTAGGTGGAGGGTGTTGAGAAGACGGCAATCGGATCAATACAATAGAATACTTACCAGGGGGCCTCTATTGAAGCGATATCAGTCGTATTTTGCGTATGCACATACATGTCACTGAGTAATTCGGCGTACCTGGAAAAATAACGGGACCGGGGTGGGGGGGTGATCAGTCGTTTGCACAAGCGCGAAGCGCGAAATTTGGAAACTCACAAAGGACCTTCGCAAAGATCTGCATCATCCCAGCCACCCCATCCCCAACCGGCTCCGAAGCTCCCGAACGCCACCCCCTTCCCAAATGCAGGACCAAACAGGGCGCTCATACCATCATCTTGACACGCCTTCAGAGCCAACGCCAGCCCACCGGTGTCTACGCTCCGGCGACGTACGCCAGAGAAGTACTCGGCTATTGGGTCAGAATACCGTATGGGCTCATCCGAGTTCGAGGGCTTGATGGTCACCGCAAACGTCGAGGAGGAAGTAGCCATGAGCGCTTGAGTGGAAGGTAACGAGGTTTGGGGTCCAGAAATTGGCACAGCTGGAGGAAGGAGCGGGGGAAGGGATTTTTGTTCGGATGCGGAGGCAGGGGAGGGTTCGGTGAAGGAGAGGGCGGGAGGAAGGAATGATGGCCGAGAAGCGGGTTTTGGTGTTGAACCGACATCCGATGGTTCTGACGCTGAAGGCATAGCGGTTTGTAGTCGTATCGGTGGTTCTTGTAGCTGGGGTTGAGTCGTAACACTCGGACCAGGGCGGGGAGATAGCTCTGCGGCAGGGGCTGATCCCTCAACAGCGTCGACTTTTGAGTGTACTTGAACGTTGATCGAAACGCCGGTATCGGGGGGAGATCTCACCGGAGAAGAGGTTTTGGAGTCAGTGGAGGGGGCTGGATTGGACACAGCAGACAGTGCTCGAGTCAGAACTGAGGTAGGTTGAAGGGGTGTTGGTTGATAATCGTAAGAGCCACTAGAGAGTGAACGTGAAGGCACTGCTGGAGAGGCGAGCCGGGTAGGGCGGGTCGGAATGGTGGGTATCCGGAGAGTAATCGGCTGGGTCGGCAGTGTGTACTGCGCTAAAGACGAAAACGTAGAGTTTCCCCCCGCGCTTTCTGAGGATTCTCTGCCACGCGAGGTGAGAACGGTGGTACTAATCTCCTCCGGGGAGACCTTGAGTGCCTGTGCGAAAGCAGGCAATGTTAGCCGTACGTCATGACGAAAGAGGCAATTCCGGACCAGCGTCAAAGCCACACGAGGAGGCAGAACGTGGGACCGAGGCAGAAAGAGCCATAGTGTGGAAATAAAGGGGAGATTCGCGTGAGATGAGATTCCGCACGAGAGGTTGTGCAGGGTGCAGGGTCCCCTCGTGGCGATGGTAACTATGTTGACCAAAGGGGTACGGTCGGACTCACCGAGGCAAAGCTCTCAGCGATGGCTGCTGGAGTGAACGGAGGGGTCAGGACGCCCTTGGCGCCTTGCTCGGCTGCTGCTGCTGCGACGTTGCCGGACAGTGCGTTAGTCGTTGAGTAGGCTGGCAACGATCACGATCGGTGGGTTCGTAGATGGACCAAGCGTAGAGTTGCAAAATATGTCAGAAAGGCGAGTTACAAGATGGACTGGGACTCACCCATGAGCACAATCTGCGAGAGATCCTCTGCGAGGTCTTCCAACTCCCGCTTGACCCGGCGGAGGTGAGCGAGGGCACGATCGAGGGGAGAAATGGCAGGGAAGGTGTCGACCGCCGAGGCAGGAAAACATACTGCCGAGGGCGTGCTGTCGGAAGGACCCGATGAGGGCGGATGCAAGACGACGTTCATGATCGGTACGAGAACAACGAGCGGGCGTGAGGGAGGGAGAGGAAGGAGAGTGGGCTGCACCGACACGGCTGCACGGAGCGTCACAGACAGAGAGAAAGACAGCAGCGGGCGGGGGGAAAATAGAATCAGCTTTCAACTCTGGTGCCAAAGCGTATATTGAAAAGGAGAATGCGAGTAGCCCGGAGATGCCCACAGCGAGTCCCTGAGTCGTCGATGGAGGGGGACGTTGTGCCCGAAAGCAGACAAAGGCAAGGGTGTACTTACAGTCTGCAAAGGAATCCACCGCGTCCACAAGTCCCTCTGGACAGACCCCGATTCCGCGTGTAGTCCAAGACGAGTCTCCGAATATCGTTCGCCGTCGCGTGACCATCGTTGAAGTCGGTGATCTCAAGATGTGGTTGTGCTGGACCGGGTTGGCGTGCGGGGGGTGAGGATGCGGCTGGGTGCTTAGTCCGGGAAGGAAGCCACCCAAGGACCCGCGTCTCTGCGATACGCTCGAGTTCTGGGGAGATTGCTGGCGAGACGAGTGGCTGCTGGACCCAGCGGGAGACGTCGAGTACGGTATCAGGACTGACAGTCGCATCGGGAGCAGAGGAGAGTACGGTCAAGTTTCGTAGACCATGTTCAATTTCCCATCCGACCGGCCCCTGGAGCAACCGTCCACGCGCATCTCACGCGAGCATCCTGCTCCTCGTAACAAAACACTCGAAATCATCCATTACCGAACACGGAATACAAGTAACCTGGTACAAATGGACAAGACGCTATTCATTCTGGCTTTCTCCCCCATTCTCCTCTGGAGGCGGTGGGGGAGCAGCCATGTCCTGAGGTAATTGGGCCACGTGAATCGGTGTCCCATTCGTCGTCCCGATAACTGCTGGATGTCCAAATGCCGCTCGTATATGCTCGAACATCCACCTTAACCACGACAAGGTACAGGTTAATCGCTGAGCCTATCGACGAGACATTTGCTCTCACCTGTACCACTCCGGACCGACACCTTCCTTTTCTTGCTGTGCCGTTACTTGCTGCAATTTGGTGATTTCATTCCACCAACTGGTCTGCCAATCAATCGTGCCCTCTTCCGTCACCTCCGGAAGCAGCTGATCACGCGGGTATGGATTGAAATGGGCTTGTAATCTATTCAAATGGTGAGTAATCGAGACGTAAGTCCATGAGGAGGGACGCACGCGGCGACAGTCCCATCGTCGGGGATCACATAAGGTTGGGGATAAGGGGCGGGAGCGGTTTGTCGCGTCTGTCGGGCACTACCGGCGGCAGAAGGACCGATACTGGCGGCTACTTGTTTTTTCTTTCGGTTGCGATGTACGCCTAGAAGGGAAAGAAAGGAAGAGACGTTGATCTAGGGCAACAGGTACGGTTGAGGAACAAAACCAACCGGTGCGGGCGTCGATCCCTTCTTCGTCTCTTACGGTCCAATAGTACCCCTTACCACGGTCGGTTAGGGGCCGCTCGACTTTGACGAACATGGGATTGAGGGACAGGTTATGCCGTACGGAATTCTTTCAAAATCCGACGGTTATAAGAACAATTGAACGTCTTGGATCAGCAATCCTCCTCACCTTCCAACCAGGAGGAGCCGTTCTGAAATACTCAAATCGCAACATGAGGGCTTCGTAAATATCTTCAAGCAACAACTTCCCTATTTCGAATCGAGATGTTAGCAACGGGTTCACCACCGAGATAGGGACAAAAACCAGCTACGCACCCGTTGGACTGCCCTTGATTGCATAGCGAATCAGCGTTGAATAGGCATGATATGGCTTGACGCCAGGTGGGCAATCCTTCAAGTCGGCTAATGACACACGGGCGGGTTCTTTGCCTTTGGCATTTCCATTAGCAGACACCCTTGCGACACTGGAAACAGCAGAGGCAGGAAGGGCAGTACCAGGAGCCTTGCCGGGGACATTTAACAGCTGGCCGTCTGCCAGCATCATCTCAGGCTCATGCGGCTGTTCGTCCACGTTTAACTGCTGCGAATCGCCTTGTGCCAGCTCAAGCGCGTCGTCGACGTTTGCCACCTGGACGCTATCGTCGTGATCTTGCGACTGTTGGGCTTGGTGTGGGTGCGGGAGGACGCCGGTGGGATCGTGCGGCGCTGGAGGCTGGGAAGCGATGATCCATGGTGCGTGTGGCGGGTTGGGATAGAGATAGTGGGTCGGAGGGGGGTGCGATGGCTGGTTTGGGTTGGGCTGGAGATGGGACTGGGCAGGGTGGTGAGGAACGGGAATGTGAGCTTGATGTTGTTCGATGCTGGCCTCCATCGTGCCCAGTTTGCTGCTCGCAAATCCGTTTGGGGGGTGTTTGTGGGAGCTTGCGAAAACGCAATTCGACTCTGGTCTGCATTTCAAGCGGAGTTTTCCGGAGCGGACTTTGAACATCCCCCCAACTCCCAAAACAACCATCGCATGGTTCCATAGAACTTGTCTATGCTATGACTCTTGCAAGAGCCATCTATGAGCTACGACTCTTCGGCTATTTGATTCCTTGCTTTGGCCCTATATGCTTGTTCGCCCCTCTGGCCAGTTACCCCCGCCGAAGACTGGCTATTATCGCACTTGCCATTTTCGCTTGACATCTTACCGGTAGCATAACACTGATCATCTAGATCAATCGGACATATACCTCGGTATCTCCGGCACCACGCCCCCACCTGGAGTCCGTGACGTCAGGAGGATCCGCACATATATATATTGCTCTCCCAAATCAAATCCCCTCAAGCAACATGTCTACCAGCCTCGGAACACAATCGCCCCCTCTCGAATACACCACTACCACGAAACCCCTCGGCAAGGCCGATAAAGCTGGCGGTTCCGCCGAGGGTGTTGCCGATAGCACGCAGAGACAAGGTACCCCGACCCCCTCCTACATTTACAATAGCTAAACGAGAGTCTTTTAACCAAGGCTACTTCAAAGAATCCGGCAATGACATGCCAGGAAAGACCCCTTCCGATGGGAACAACATCGAAAGGGTGAGCATCCCCTCCGCTTGGTCCTCCGTTTTTCGCTCATCTTCTCTCCGCCCATTAGGCCCAGAGAGCATGCTTGGAATCTCTAAAGCGTACGCAGGATAAATGGGAAGCCACCAAAAACAGGCCACAGAGATTCTGAAGTCGTCGTTTCCGTCGTCCCCCGGTCTTTCTGTTCTGTCGTACTGGTGTATGTGGCGCCGAGCATGTGACAATAGAAAGGTGTTGCGTGAGTTTTAGGCCCAGGGCAGCAATTGCGGACACCGACACCATGGTCACAATATCCGCTGGTTGTCGACGGAAACGAATGCGCTGCAAATGTCCCAGGAATGTACTCTTACTCCCAGAAATGTCATCAACGCCTATGCGGTGCTCCTCCTGTTGTAACGGGTGCCAAACTGAGAATGACGATAGCGGAGATGGTGTGCAGTTAGTCTACTTTCTTGTCTGGCCTCATGGCCGTCTTATGGTCGTGCGGATTGCAGGACAGGAAGTACCACGTATCTGTGGGTCAATTGTGTCTATATACGCACATGTAGTAAGGCCGATTCGGTCTGTGGCGATATAACAACTCTGTCAAATAAGGACAATGATACGGCGTTGATCGCTGGCCCCAGAAAATATCCTGCCCCCCATGTCATATCAGTGGATGTAAATTATCTAGAAAATGGGTCAACACCATAACATCCCATAACTCGTATAGAGAAAACGCGCACAAGGGGAACGATGTTGCTTGCTCCGGTTTCCTGGAGCGTTTCCTCATCTAAAGGAAGGTCACCTGTAATGTACGCGTGACCCGAGCTTGGTACAGAGTCGCTATACCCGTAAACTATCGTTTGGGGTGAGCTATTGCCATCGAGGTTCGTTCATACTGGGGTCAAATATCCGTCAGAATAATGCCTGGTAAAATACGCAGATGAGAGGCTAGGATTCCACAGGTAACTGTTTTCATTGTCGTACCAGATGTTGCACTGAACAGTTTGAGACTGTTGACTAATCTCGTCATCGATTATCACATATGTGCTGGAGCCTTGCTCGAGGTCTCCGTTCCCCATGAGGAACCCGCAGCGTCTGCCCTGTGAAATAACGTGGGTCAGCTATACGAACAACTCGCTTAGTGGGGCGGTGCGTCACCCCATTCGAAAGCGTTTGATCGCTACTGCTATACGTGTAATCCGGTTCATCTTGGTAAACTTCATTGCTGATCGCGTTCGCATAAGCAACGCTCCCTGTGACACTAGTGACAACCCGGTGAAAACGAGCACTTTGGTTCAGCTATCCGGTACCCACATTCCTGAGGCACGAGGGCGAAGCGGGCCGGTGGGTGACGCTTTGTGTGCCGGAGCAAAGGGCCGTGCGTGAATGCTTAACAGGGACAGATAAATGAAGCAGAGTGGGACTCACAATACAGCTTCGCCGGGGGCGCTGGTGGCAGGCCTCGGGCAAACCGTTCAGCGTTGGTCAAATGGCTATTACCAGTTGCCTTAAAACCGCCCTGGCGCGTGGCGTCAAGAATGGCGTGACCCGGAAAAGTAGCCGCAAACGCAACGAAGGGAACCACCGCCAAGAGGGAGATTTTGCACAGAAAGACCATGGTCAGAGGAGCGGAATCGATAGGTCGCAATACAGGAGATGATGGATCAGTAGGTTGTATTTATACATGTGCTCTGAAGGGTCTATACCTGGCGTGTTGACCGCTTGGAACGTAGCAATTGATCTAATCAATGTTTGTCACCTCGACGCCACGTGGCTTCAAAGTAACATCAATCACACATGGCGTGGTCAGGATGCGAGGGGACCTGTTGTTGGTGTTCGGGGGAGGGGAGGGGATGTAAGTATGTATGTCGTCCAGCGGTCCAGCAACTGCAAGTTGATACTCACGTGACCCGGCTTCAGCCTTAACGGAGGTGTTTGCGCAGTTGATCTTTCAGTTGCCCTAACCCTCCGCACTCTTGGCCTAGCTGTCCATCAAGGAGTTCACCCCCTAACGCACCAAACAGTTCCACCTCTTGATCATGCAACGCTGGACTCCGGTCTCTGATGAGCTGTCGGGACCGTTGTGTTACCGTCCGAAAGTTGGAAATCCTCGCGGCCCAACGCCTCTAGGCTTAACGGCCTAGCACGCTGTTGCTATTCGGACGGCTGGGGAGCAGGTCTCTGTGCGATGCCGAGGCTCTGTCTTACCAGTGGATTAGGTTATCAATCGCCAAAAGACGTCGTGGATGCCCTCTCGTCCAAACCATCGCCTTACCGGCAACCTTTGATTGTCGTATTCCTGTGTATGGGAAAAATCACGGATCTCTGTTGCCGCTGGAGTACATCAGTTATTAGGGGCAAAATCTGCATTGCGGACGATGACACCGTTGAAGGAACATAATAACCGTTTGCATCCCGGTGAATATGGGCAGTACTACTTGGTCGTATATCTGATTCTTCTGCTACGGGCCTCATCGTAGCGTTGCTAGATGACGCCGAGGTTATTTGTCCCCCTGTCACCATCCCGCAACTCTCGTCTATCACGGCATTTTCGATTCCTGCATCAAGGAACCGTCCAACTCCATTAAACGTCTCATGGCAAAGACATCAAGTTAGTGATGTATCTTTCGGACTCAGTCTCCCGTTCATCCGGCATCAATTTACGATGTTCGCTGTTTGCCAAAGCGCCACCTATGGACCGGACTGTTTCGCAGGAACGTAGGAAATATCCATTGACTATAATCAGAACGGCTGGGGCTGAGACGTTGCCCTTCGTGAGTCAACGGTAGTCAGCACTTGCCAGCCCTCCGCGATCGGACCCACCGACCACATCAATTACATCGCGAAGATCTTTGTGCGATCAAGTTTGATGTTATTCTCACAACATGTGAAAGGGTCAAGGTAGTAAGAAATGGTTTTATTGCGACCTTGACCTGCTAGTGTGAATACAGAGTCGAACGCCTGTCATCATTTCCCTCCCTCAACTGCCGCCTCCCATCCTCGCCTCGCCATGGTGCTGGTGTCCCAGATCCGCTTCTCTCTGTTCCTCCAGTTCGGGGTCACTGCCGCGACTTTTCGTGGAGTTTGACAGCTTGAAGATCGACACGACCGTGGTGATGTTCTTCGCAAATCGGACGTTACACCTCCTATTACAAATTCCCAACGATTTGCAGAAGGACTGCCACCTCTTAAAGCAAGAAAACTATTCAGTATGCCATATCTCTGTCTACTTCCGGTGCAAATTTGGGTACTTACCACCTCATTTCTACAGGTCAGGCGTCACGGGTAGGACCAATGCGTCCTCGAGTTTCGAACCCATCAACGTGGGTGTCAAACC
>WSTW01000019.1:0-100488 GCA_019632305.1 Tulasnella sp. 403 | reverse complement strand
GCAGAAAACGTGGTCGCCAAGGCCGACCGAACCGCGGTGTGTCCATCTCCGTGCACGAGTATAGAAGCTGTTTGCCTTGAGACACGCGTCGGCTTGAGCCCGAGTTTCCCGGAGCGACTGTGACGTCGATATGGGTCGGGCATCCAGCCCGACACACAACACTCGGAGATCTCAATGCGGCGAATCTCCTGGTTTCGGATGACATAGGTCTCGGAGTGGCATGCATAAGCATCCAATCGCTTGAAGAGATGCGTTCATCGTGCCAAAAACACCCGGCTCGTACGCAACTCACCAGGGCAAGGCCGCCGCACTCCAAAACCACGGAACGTCTATTCCATTGGCATATATTCAAACACTCGTCAAACACACCTCAGATGTCTTCCGCCTCTGCTGCCGTGGGGGGCCCTTCGACCTCACCGTCCGTAGGGTTCGTACTTGCCTTCTTTAATAACACACCCTGATAATTCTCCCATGCAAGAATCAGCTGCCGTCGAGCCATTAGAACCACAAGCCCCAAGACAATGAGTAAGAGCGCACCGCTTTCTGCTTCCTTATCATGCCTTCCAAGAACTGTTCCAACGAGGCTTTAAAGTCCTCCACCCGCTCCGACTCGAACCTCGCCAACTCCATCTTGATAAGCTTCGTGACAGTATCGAACTCGCGCTTTGCTTCCTGCGCACGTCGTTCAGCCTTGGTTCGACGTGAAAACTGGTGGTCAATCAACTCTGCACGAGTGGAACGAATGTACGAGCTGTGAACGAACCTCGGCGATCTCCGCCATGCTGCCCGTCGACCGCCCCTGACGACGCGCTTTTTCGTGGGCAGACTTGATCCGTCGGCATTCCGAATCCGCACTTTGCCAATTGAAGTACAATTTGACGCGTGAGTTGAAAGCCAGTCGGACGGAATTGATCAGTCGCCCATATTCATCCGCTTGATGTCCATGTTCAGCTAGATGCAGCGAACAGTGTGCAGAGATGGACATACCGGTTCCCATGATCGTAACCATATCGTCCTTCGCCTGACTGTCCTGAATATCTTTGTATAGTCTCTCCACGTCTGCCAAGACGGAAAGTGCCTGAGTCAACTGCTTCGATAGGTCAGACATGGATAAAGCAGAAACTGCTTCTGCAAATTCGGATATTGACATGGCGAATTCTGCGGAGAAACGATCTGAGTACCAGCCTACACGTAGGGTGACGCGGAACACGTACCTGCACGTTGCTTCGAGACCATCTCGATAGCTTTGACTAGGCCCTTTAGCTGTGACTCGAGGGCATCGAGATACGCCCGCTTGCTGTCAAACCACTATGAAATCAGTCGTCATGCGTCAGTGACCTACTTTGTTTAACGACAAAGGCGGATCGTTACCTCATCGATCTCATAGAATTTGGGTGCAGCTAACGATCCAAATGTTGCCAACAAGCCACCTGTATTATCACCACGGCGATGCTTGATCTGTACGGTTACACACCTTCGTCAGTATACTAAAGCAATCACGTGAGAGCGACGTACATCCAGAGCAAATGAATCGCTCTCCAGGAAGAAGCGGAAATCTTCGTCGTTGCTCAGTACCGGATGGTTGGCAATTTTTTGTATGCATTTGTTCAATGCCAGCCTTCTCTGTTCAACAAACTCTGATTCGAACCGACTGATTGTGAAGGGGTTCTTTTCCGGTACGGGGGGAACAATGACGCCTGGGTTGTTGGCCGACAGTGTTTCGTACAGCCAAAGGAAGTCGGAATATCGTCTTAGGACAGAAAAGCTCGCCTTGGCGAAGGCGGGAGACGTCGTCTAATTCGTCAACGGACGTTCAGGATTTCTGACAGTCAAGTAAGAAGCACAAAGACACACCTTTGTCTGTACGGTGTATACAATATGGGCACTAATCGGATCCCCGACCTTTTGCGGGTCGCCTACAGTAATAATAAAAACGGGAGGCGGGACGAGCGGCTTATTGTCCTCCTAATCGGATCGCCCATCGGAATGGGGTGAGTATCTCTCTAAACTCAGTACCCATGAACGTACCTCGTCATTGTCGTCCTTCACGGTGTCAACCGAATGCGATGGGCTGATCGGAGTCTGCCGTTCGGTGATACTTCCGTCGCCAGCACCGTCGTCGAACCCACCGGAATGATCATCGCTTGCGACGAATCCGGGAAAACCTTGCGTAGATGAGGAAGTACTCCCCCAACCTGGCGCCTCCCCGCCCAGCGCGAGGTTGCTGAACCCCTGTTCCAGAGACGATCGTTTTGGCAGCGCCGCGGGAGGCGTCTCCAAAGGTGATACTATGCGATCGTACTTGATGTTCGTGGTCGAGTCTCCCGTTGCGAGAGAACGGGAGTCTATAGATGCGGAACCTGAAGGAGACCTGTCGTGGATGGACAAATCTGAAGATGAAGTCGGTGTGGGAGGATGAGGCGTTAGTGGCGATGGTGGAATAGGCGGGACGATGCGAGTGGAAGTAGGAGTAAGAGAAGAGGAACCGTCGAGAGGTGAAGGGACGGCTGCTTTGGGAGTTTGTATTGGTTCCTGTGCTGGGGGAACGGTGGGCGACGATACCGTAACATCAGATGGACGTGAAGGTTCGATAACAACGGGGACAGTAGGAGTCTCTGCGACTGGCGTTGTAGGGGATTTAGTTGCCGGTGGTCCCGAAGACGGTGGGGGGTGTATTGGTGGCAGATTTGGCAACTTTGGAGCAGGAGGTAAAGGACCCAAAGGATTGCGTTTTACCGGCACCTCTTCTTCTTGCTGCAAATCAGAGCCTAGGGGATCGATGGAGGTTTGTGGCACAGGCAGAGGAGGCTCATCCTTGGACGCGTCCTGGGGTTTATGCTGCGCAGGAGTAGCAAACACAGGGTATTCCGGTTCGGGGTCGCGATACGAAAACGGCTGGTCAAAGGATTTAAATCCTCCTGGAGACACTGGCGGCGAGGTCGTCGCTTGCACGGGATGTTGGTTGGTTATGGGCAATGGGTCAGGATCGCCCCAACCTCCGCCACTGCTCCAGGGGTCCGGAGACCTCGGCCGGCCGGCTACTCCGTCAAATACATCCTGGAAGGGATTGTCGAATACGGGAGCGTTGGACGTGGTTCGTGACGAAGAGAGCAGGTCGTCAAAGTCGGCCATGGTGCGACGATCCTTGCTTGGGTGATTAGTCGAGATTACAACACCCCCAGTGTGACAGCATAGTTGATCACCACACGTTTCCGTTTCCTCACGCTTCTCAAGTTCTACCATGTCGGGCAGACCCGCATATCTCCTTACTAGGTCAGTCAATACGCTGTCTTTGTAATGCTAGAAGCTGATGTACTCCAGGCGCTTGGACCCGTTACTGGCTGTCTTCACCGGCGTGTTTGCGTTCTACCTCTCGGAAACAAACCCTCGGACCGCCCCGCCTCCCGGCGAAACTCTAGGTGAACTGGCAAAATGGAAGTACGACCGTTGGAAGGCGGAGAGAGACGCTAAACATGAATCGGAAGATGGTTCATGGGAAGAGGTGGTACGGAGCATTGAGAAGGAAAAATCGTCGTGACCGCAACTTTTGTTGTGAGGCTCTACTATTTACGCTTCTGCATCTGGATTTGTTCATTCCATTTCATTAGATGTGGTCGTCAGCAAGCAGTGTTGTGGAATCACTATGCCTCTATTGCCAGCAACAGAAGTAAAGACAAAGTAGACCAGCGTCCAATACTGTACACGGGAATCTCATTCGCCACGTAACCCAACCACCTGGGGCCACCTAAAAATCACAGCCAGTACTACAAAAAGATAATATGGATGATCTTTAAACAGGCAATACAAAACAATTAGCGAAAGGGGCAGAGCAAGGGACGGGGGGGCTTGCCATGGAGAGAATCGCAAGCCAGTCGCTTTGACGAGATCGTGTCTATTGGGACAGGGGAGTCAGCAGTTGGTGTGTGGACTGTAAGGAGACCCTCACATGTCAAGTTCATTGGGAATCGTTTGTATGACGCCATTGATTGCCTTCCTTTGGGGCAAGGAAAAGGCATAACCTTTAACGGACGCCTGACACCCGCCAGTTTTACAGTCCTTGGTGAACCCGGCATCGAACCACTGCTGGGTGTTGAGAAAAATATCGATGGTTGGATCTGGCCTGTCAAGGACGTGCTTCACAAAGGCTCTGTACCGTAGATGGTTGTTTTCGTTACGACAGGAGGCACAGACGATGTCGATAGGCAGCTTCGCCTGTACGAGATCCATGACACGGTCCCGCTGGGCATCCATCTTGACGAAGGCAGGGTACAAACGAAGGGCGGTGGGCATGCTCTCGAGGATCTTATAGCGAGTGTCAATGTCGCCACCGTGAGCATAGCGAGAGATATCAACAGCGAGAGGGAATTGTCCAAAACGCCAGGCAAGTATACAGGCCTTGAACGCCTTGTTGGGCGGGACGATTCCTTCAAGGCTGAGATGCTCCTCAATACGCCAATGCAATTGGGACAGGGAGTACTTGTCGAAAGCTAAACTGCAAGCCCAAGCAATGTCGATGGACTTGAAGGCGGGGCATGAGCCCGGATGAAACGTCTGGAGAATGGCGTGCAAGACATCGGCGGGTTCGTCGCAGGTAAAGTGGCGGAGCTTTTTCTGGTTGTTCAAGGGGGGTTCGCCCTCTGGAAAGGAGAGGGTGCAAGAACGTAGGGTATCGTAGAAGCCACGAGCGGAAGAGATGAGGGCTGAAGACCGTGCGCCAAAGATGACTTTGTCACGAGACTGGATCAAACAGTCGGCATTCTCGTCGGAGCCCGGGGTGAAAGGGGAAGGAGCGAGGCGTGGCTTCATGACGAGGTCGGAGAGGGTAAGCGGAGGAACCGGTGGTTTGGGTGTGGCTGCGGATCTGCGTATGGAACGAGTCAGGCTTGCGCATCATAAAAAGGTAAAATGAGAATCACCGCGGGGGCGTCCGCTTGGGACCGCTTTCGGTAGACGATGAGAAGATCGACTGTGGGGCTGGAGTAGAATCGGTAACAGTTGGCCTGTTGAAACATTGGTCAGGTCAGCGGAAGGGAAGAAACGGGTGGAGTGTACGAACTGTGGTAGAGAGGGAACGTTTGAAGAAGACATTGCTGGTTTTGGGATGTTCCGTATGGCATGGGCCGACTATTTATGCCCGACCGTACAAAGAGAGTGGCCGTCCAACGAGCCCAACGACGTCGTTGAATCTTTCATTGTCAACATGCAGTTACGGCTGATACTTGAAGAATGCCGAGTCCGGACATTCCAGCCCGAAAAATCATTGACCAGAGTTGTGGTAAGGCGGTGGGATCACGCCCATAGAGAGCCAAATAGAGCCGCGCCTGACAAGACAGGTGACAGCACAAGGCACGCGAATCGGGCTCTAATAAGCGTCTGCGAGGCAAAAACGCAGAAGTGGAATGGTTGAGATCACAGGGGAGGCCTGAGGCCGTGTGGAGAACGGTTCTGTCGCGTGAAACGTCGGTGCGGTCTCGGCAAATTGCGAAAGTGTTGATTGCGTTGAGCGAGGTGAGGCAGGCGTCACAAGACCCGGCAGCGCAGGCGTGGGGACGGTCAACTTCGAAACTCAGCCAACTCCGCTCATCGTTCATCCCCGTCCCGGCTCCCCCGACAGTCCGGAAACAAGTCAAGGATTCCCTCCCATTCCACCACCACTCTCCTCTCGTCGACGCACCAGCCGTCCGCGACCTTACTCACCCCTCAACTGGCACCCCCGCCATGTGTTTCTGAGGCTAATCCTCTTATTCACCCGAACGTAACTCGCTCAATTGTACGTACGATCGCTCGACATCCAATTTAACCCTCTCAACTCTTCCCATCCTCCTTTGCCATCCTCCCTCAGCTACTCTGGCTCATTTCGGACCATAAACGCACTTCCATCAGTCTCGTCCCAAATTTCCCCGAGCCCTCAGTCAACATGCAGTACATCCCGGGTACCAGCGTTACCCTCTCCGCCTCCCTCTCCTACCTCGCAAAGATGCCTCTACCAGACGATTCCGACGTCCAGACACGAATACCCCAGATCTGTGTTGACTATCTGTCGCACGAATGGCTTGAAGAGGACGTCTGGAAGAGTTGGCGCAACATGACCCGTCACAAGAACGAGGTTGCAAATGGCGTTCGCCTCGAGAATGCAAGCTGGAGGACCTGGTGGAAGCAACGCAACAAACTAAAGACTGTCAGTCCCGAGACGCTCAACTGGTGAGTTCCCCTGCACCACAGCACGTCACACGCCCTCACCCTTCTCCATAGGCTAAAGGATTCGGACGTCACTTGGCTCTATGGTCCATTGCACACAGCTGCCGAGCCCGTTCCTCCTCCAAAACAATCAACTACCGAGGAGCGCTTCAATCTCGTCAAACCTTCCGGTCTCCGTCCAATTCTCAAGCACCGTACCATAACCGAGCTACTCCACATTCATGCCAACGACCAGCACCTTCCTCCTGCTATCGGCAGTCCCGCCATTGAGGCAGTTGGAATGGACTTTTCCGCTTCTCCAAGTCGTGATGGCAGCCCCCGCCCTACGCTGCCTCACACCCATTCCGACACTCACCTTCCCCGCGTCGTCGGATCCACAAGTCCTCCTCCCAGGGTCACCCTTCAGGATCCTCCTCCAAGGGATTCTCCGACTACCTCACGCGCCATGTCCCCTGCTCACAGTGATAGTCTCGCCGGCAGTATCAGCAATCTTGCCCTTTCCCAACCTGCCAAGCGACACATCAGTTTCAACAAGTTTGTTGAACAGTGCATCTCCATCGACGATCCAGCTCCCAACGACCCCCACGGCCCTCCTTACGATTCCGACGACCAAGATGCCGAAGACGATGATTCCGACGACTCTTCTGTCTCTTCCGTCCTCGAAATGCATTCCACCCCCTCTGTCGGCTCACGCAGTCGCGATCGAGGTCCCACTGTTCGTTCCAACTCTACTTCACAGGAACGGGAACGGATGACGATTGCCCCTATACCTCCCACCGTCCTCAAAACAACCGAAGAGTTCCCCGCTCCCAGTCCGCAGGTCGTCTACGCGCCCCCTCAGGGTTTTGTCTGGGACCCAACCCACCCCGAGTTCTCGTCGGAATCCTCCACCGGCTCAGGTTCTAGCGACAATCTATCCAATGCTCTGGGTAGCATTACCGGTCAACCACTGGATCTCGGCTTCGTACCCCCTCAGTGGGGAAGGGCCTCTGCCGCACCTGGTACTGTCGGAAAGGGTAATGCTGGGCCTGTGGGACCCGCAGACCTCTTCCAGTCGAACGTGTACAACGGCTATCAAGAACCTGCAAAGGTCGATACATCAGCTTTACCCGGCGCCACTATCGGAATGCACGCTGGTCGCTCAAAGTGGGTACCCAATGCATCAATACCCGACGATGACGATGAAGAAAACGTGCCCGACGACATGGACGAACCCGCTGAAGATAGCGATGCTTCGGCCGAAGCCGACCGCATTGCACGAGGTGAGGTTCTTAGCCTGATTACTTGAGACTCGGGATCGATGGGATGGAGTCGTTAGAAAAGGAATGACGAGCCTTGAGATCCTGTGTCGGTCTTCTCTGTATCTTTGTTTATTGACTATGATTTGCCGCTTTGGTTTTCCCGATTGACCAGGCGTCGACGAATCGACGAATAACGTATTCCCATCGGCACCTCTTGTCTCAAGCCCGCCGTCGGTCTCTACGGTTGTCTCAAGCTCGACCAGTTCTTCGTCAACAATATCGAAAACTGTGCAGCCCGTCAGATCTCCTCCGTCAAGTGTACGCTCCGGCTCGAGTCGGGGCGGGTCGCAGCCTGGGAAGAGCATTCTAAAGAATCCGAGTGGAAGCGGCAGTAGCGGATCTGCTGAAGACTCAGGTGTGCATTTGTAATGCTTTTTTTTTTACTCTCCATTTGTTTAGGCTTTCCCCCTTATGGGATGGGTTGGTCTTCTACCTTAAACCTTACTGTGGTGTGACACGATGGACGATGTAATACTCATGGCATCTCTTTTCTTTTTTCCTCTCCGCGCTCAACCCTCTGATGATGGATGGTGATTACGTGGTCGACGTGGGTGGTTCATTCCGGGCAATTCTCGGATTGGGACTCGGGCTTGACAGTCGCACGTCATTCTGCCCCTATCGGGATCCCAAAGACGTCAATATCGCATCCTCCGCCCCCGCCTGCACCTAATGCCTCGAACCCTCTCCACATGCCACCCACCGCCACCATGTCCTCGACTCCTGGAGCCTCGGCGGGATTCTTGTCACCATCACAATCCGAAGCCATCCTGTTTGGAACGAGTGGATCGCCGTCAACGGGTCGGGGACGAACGGTTACGCGGTCAGCGTCGTCGTCTGGAATATCGGATCGGTCGCGATCGTCCAGCAAGCTGAGCGGGACGAGCAGCCCAATCGGGAGTGTATCCCCGAGCGGGTACGGCAGCCCAAGCGGATCAAGAGCGCCTAGCGTGCTTGGAAATCGGAGGAGCTCAACGGATGTTGGACTTGGGAGAAGTACGGCTGCTGGGGTGTCTCCAAGGAACGGACTTGTGGGACCACGGCAGACGAGCACCAGTCCTCCGGCTGTGAGTTCGCCGCTGGCCAACTCCTCTATTCCAGCATCAAGTCTGGGGACGATTGTGGCGAACGTGCCGTTGGAGACGCCAATAAGTGGGCCGTCAGAACGGAGACCACCGATGGCGCGAAGTGGGATTACAAGTTCGAAGCTGCAAGCTGTGACAAATGGAATTCCTCAACGCCCGCGAGTGTCACGGGCAAGCTCAACATCGTCGGTTTCATCGTCCGGATCGTCGGGAAGCTCGTCAGGGACAGCAAACGCGACACGAACGCCGAGGAGTGAAGTGCGTGTTGTACTCCCTGCAGCACCTCCAACAGCAGTGACAGCGCCATTACCAGTGCCGGTGAAGAAGCCAGGTGTTTCGGTGGTGCTGCCACAGGGTGAGCCACGCCCAACTGTGATCACCTCACCACAAACACCTCATACGCGTCCAGCAGAAGCCGGAGAGGCGAACGGGCTGTCATCGACGACGAGCAGTGCAGGGCAGAGTCCGTCGGGAGGGATGCTGAGCCTGGAAGCCAGGGACTCGAAGCTGGAGGAGGAAATGCGAAAGGTCAAGGCAGCGCAGCAGTTGGCCCAGTTGCATGCCGACCTCAAGGCTCCGAAACCGAACGTCGTTGGTGTCCAGGAAGGCGGGTCGAATGGGGATGGCGGGAAGTTGAGTAATCCGACGCCATCCAACTCGCCAGTGCTGGGGATGGCAAAGAACGAGGATGGCAAGCACGGCAGCACGTCGACACCGACGCCAACGATATCGACGCACGTCAAGATTGTAGGGTCGCCGAACGGCAAGGCGTCGCCCGTTCGGGCGGTAATTACGCCGTCTTTGGTATCGGCTAGCACGTTGACACCGACGGATGAGAATGGGATGGTCGGAAAGGCAGCTGATACGCTTGTGAGCGGCGCAAAGGGGCTGTTAGGGGCGATATGGGGGATGGGGGAGGGAGCAACTAACACGAGATGACGGTCAGTTTAATCCGACTTGTCCCGCTTATCTCGATTGACCCGATGCGACTGAATGCGATTTCAGATTCCACTGTAGATCCCATTGTATAATTCACCACTTTGCGCCGCTCATTCTGGATTATGATAGCCGGATATTTTGTGATTTTTAGGGTTTCCTTTCTTGGATCTCTTTTGTGCTCTCTTGTCGCTATCGATGTCTCTCGGGAGTGAATTAAACTGTATTTCTGCTCTGCGTCAATCCCGCATCAGCCCATTCATGACGCGTACATCAAGTGTAGGTAAACACACTCAAATAATGAATTCCTCCCCCAAATCGTCTCATTTCTTTCCCCCCAAAGGGTATATAAAGTGCCTCTTCTTGAAGCAAATTCTCTCCCATCCCTCCCTCCCTGTTCTCTTCCAAAATGTCCTACTCGAACGATTCCCCCCGCCCAAAAGACATTGGCATCCTCGCCATGGAAATGTGGTTCCCCCGTCGCGTCAGTCGCGTGCCCTCTTGGTCCATCGTACACACTGACGCTCTTCTATAGTGCATTTCGGAGGAGGAACTCGAGGTCTTTGATGGTGTGCCCAAGGGCAAATACACCATCGGCCTGGGTCAGGAGTACATGGCCTGCATCGACGACAGGGAGGACATCAACTCCATCGCTTTGACCAGTGCGTGCATTGTCCATCTTCGTTTCCCTGCCTCCCCTGCCCGTCCCTCGCCCTTGACCCGCCAATTTTCGCATACCCTCGTAATTTTGACCAATACCCTCCTCGATCCTGACTGACCCCGAAACGTAATTAGCCGTCTCCTCCTTACTCAAAAAGTACAACGTCGACCCCACGTCTATTGGCCGTCTCGATGTCGGCACGGAGACGATTATCGACAAGTCCAAGGCCGTCAAGACTGTGCTCATGGACCTGTTCGCCGAGTCGGGCAATCACGATATCGAGGGTATCGATTCCAAGAACGCGTGCTACGGCTCCACCGCGGCGCTCTTCAATATCATCAATTGGATCGAGAGCTCGAGCTGGGACGGGCGTAATGCCATCCTCTTTGCCGGGGATATCGCGGTGTACGCTGAGGGGGGTGCCCGTCCCGCCGGAGGGGCGGGCGCGTGCGCGATGCTGATCGGTCCTAACGCGCCAATGGTGTTTGAACGTAAGGCCTTTTGATGCAACTCGCATATCGCCATCAACTGACGTCGTTGATAGCCATTCACGGTACCTACATGTCCAATACGTACGACTTTTACAAGCCTCGCATGGAGTCCGAGTACCCCGAGGTAGACGGTCCGCTCTCGATCAGCACGTATATCGTCGCGCTCGACGCGTCGTACTCTCGCTATCGCGAGAAAGCAGCCAAGCTCAAAAAGAGACAGCAAGTGCAGAGTTCTAATGGCGTCACGAGTGGGAGCACGGACCCCAAGGCTGCCGTCTCCCTCGACGACTTTGATTTCTGCGTCTTCCACAGTCCCTATGGCAAGCTCGTCCAAAAGGGCTTTGCTCGTCTCGTAAGTAGCACAATCCTTTGCGTTCTTCCGTTAACTAACACCCGACGGTCATAGCACTACAATGATTTCGTCTCCAATCCCTCTGCACCCCAATTCGCCTCCATCCCCGAACCCGAATCCCTCCTCGCCATCCCCTACAAAGCCTCGACCAGCGACAAGAACCTCGAAAAGGCCTTTGTCAATTTCTCCAAGGGGCTGTACAAGACCAAGGTCGATCCCAGCATGCGCTGCGCCAAGCGTTGCGGCAACATGTACACCGGCTCCATCTTTGGTGGTCTTGCCTCTCTCATCAGCACCCAGGAACCGGAGGACCTCAAGGGTAAACGCGTCAGCATGTTTGCGTATGGTAGTGGATGCGCCGCCAGCTTCTATTCCATCGTTGTCAAGGGCGATACCACCGAGCTCCGCGAGAAGCTCGACCTCCTTGCGCGTTTGAAATCGATGAAGGTTGTGCCTTGCGAGGACTACGTTGAGGCTATGAAGGTAAGAGCTCTCGATGTGTTCGTGCCATTACTGTGTTAATGAATACCGCCGCAGCTTCGAGAAAACTTCCACAACGCGGGCGACTATACCCCCACCGGCTCGTTGGATAACATCTGGCCAGGAGCGCATTACCTCTCCAACATTGATTCCAGATTCCGGAGGTACTATGAGATCGCCCCTATTAACTAAAAAAACGACTGCACGCACTTCGTTTGATCTGACGTCTATTTAGTCGATGGTTGCTATCTCTCCGCTGTGACACATTTATTGGCTAGCCGTTATCGTTTGCATTCCTCCTATAGACTCGCATAGATTATTTCATTACTCGGTGAATGGAAAAGGTCTGCCAGGACACAAACCAACTCGCGTGATGGGGTAAATAGTAATACATGACGAACAACAGGGTGTCGTAATTGAAATTGAATCAAGTGATGAATACCTTGCGCAGTTTGTTGAAAGAGCAGGTTTCGCCTGACCGTGGACACGTCACCTGCCCGTCGTTTCGCTCTGCCATCTCTCGGAGGGCCTGACAAGGACGTAAGAGCGCAGTACACGAACACAATGGCAGGACTAACCTCTGTCGAGTAGACGTAACCATTTGGGAAAGCCATCGGCGGATTGTCTTCATTCATTATCGCCCCGCTGATTCGGCATACAATAGTGGAGTTGACATGGTGACTCCATGGGACCTTTCTCGCTAATTGACCCAGGCCGTCATTATCGCACACGGGGCAGTCGATATTCTTGCAGGTCCCGTCATAGCAGGCGGGTAGTTTGAGCGACGCCAGACCGGCATACAACGCAAGGTTGAGTAGCGGCTCGGTGGGGAGACTGTACAGCGTGTATGCTGCAGTTCTGAATCCTTTGATGAGAGACTCCCAACGAGACTGGTCGTAGAGGCGCTACAGAGTGGATGAGCTCCCGTGTGCAACGGGAGGTAGGAGTGAGACTTGCCTTGTAACGGTTGAGCGGCGTGTCCGGCCCGGATGCCAATAAACCCATGCAATGTGTAACTTCCTTGGCATGCGTCTCTAGATAAGGTGTAAAGTATTTCTTGCAATATGCCATTGCTTCGAGGGACTTGCGACTTCGCGTCAATTCGATGAATTCTTGTAAACGAAGGTCAAACTCCAAGCTACTCTGTTAAATGGAAGGATCGTTAGGGGTTGGTATGACAACATAATGAAGAACCCGCGGATACTTTGAGTTTTGTGAGAGCGCTCTTGTTCTGGCTGCACCAGCCGAGAGCTTCAGTACAACTGTGATTCCGCAAGGCCTCCTCGATTCGATGAATGAACGAGAACACATCGGTTTCTACGAGATTCTAAAGATGAATCGCAAGGGTTTTGTTAGGTCGGATCACGTCCCGGCGGGAATTTTGATGGGGGTTCCCTCACCTCAATGTTCCGGGATTTGGCAATACTCTTAGCCGTGGCCTCCTTTCCGTTTCGGAGCGTCCAGTCTACGAGCCAGCGGTCGAGTCGTATTTCTGCCCAGTCGGCGTAGCCAGGCTGGTCGGTGGTGCTCAAGGCCTCGAAAGCGGAGAGGTGGTTGAGCCGGCGTCGCATGGCCGTGTGGGCCGGGACAGTGTTGTTGCTCTGTATCTCCTCTAACTGAGATGTGACATTTAGGATAATAGATGCGGACTACTGGCAAACGATACGTACCTTGCGTTTGAGACCTTCAACGCGTGTAACCATCCCATCAAGCACTTTTCTCGCCTGCTCTGGCTCCGGCTTGGATTTCGCAGCATCGGCAGACTCTTTCTGGAGGATAGTGAAATCCCGTTCGATTTGCTTCTGGCCGGCTTTGAAATGTCGACGGAGTTGTTCGTACGGTACCTTTTAGGCATCGGTGGGCACCACAGGGCGGTCAAAGTGGGTCGACGACACGCACCTTGACGAAAGGCTGTTCGAAAATGAGTGCGCCGTCGTGGTTGACTTTGGCGACGTCCATTTTGAGGGGGAGGAATAGGGGCGTGCGGGATCTCGGCGCAAGGGACAGGGAGGAGATTGGAATTTGAACTCGACCGGGTTCGTCGTTTCCGTCGTCGCCACTTGTCACATTTCCGTTTCCCCTCTTCTCTCCGCTCATTTTCAAACGCGTACTAGGATCGATTATTCTCTTTCCATGGCTCAGGTAGCTTCGATTCCACGTCCTTCGTCGAGGTCCTCCATTCGTTCTCCGAGCCCACCCTCAGCTACACGTCCACCAAGCAGCTCCTCCCTCAACGCAGATTCTCCACCATCGACGTTTTCCCAACCTGAACCAGTCACACCTGTACGTCCAGCCAGATCAACGAGACGCCGAAGCTCGTATGAAGCCCTTGTGCAGCTTTCGGCGAGCAAAGATAGTTCCATCGATTCTCTCATTCCTCTACCCGTTCGCTCTCCTCCACTCGTCGCCGAGGCCATACCAGAGGGTGTCCCGCTCGATGTATCAGCAAAAGTGCCCCCTACCCCCAATTCGGATGGTCGGCCCCTCACCCCAAGCCGTACATTATCTCGTGAGCCTAGATTACGCTTCCTCTCTTGAAGACGCGTCTGATTTCTTTTAACCTTCCCTCCACCGAGTAGGAATACCAATATCGGCCGTAGGTATGTCCTCCCATTCTTTTACTGCAGAAAACCTCCTCTAAGAACAGACTCGACGTCCCTGCAGGAAACGCCCGCGCGCTGACCGACGAAGGCCGAACCCAATCCATCTCTCCATTACCACCGTTCTCAGCGTCCACCACACCTGCTGAGACAAGTCAAGAATCGGGTTCGGCCCCCCCTTCTTCGACTGCTCCAACGACGCCAAGTGTAAATGGATTCAAGCGCCTATCGATTGGTGCTGGAGGTACTTCAAAAGTCCTCTCCGATTTACAAACCGCCGCAGTACATGCGCGAAACGCCCTAGACAATACCCGCCAGCAGTTACGGCTTTCGCAACGTTCCGTCGCTCAGGTAATAATACAATTGTTGCGTAGACCGCGCAAACCCAAAACGGCATTATTGACGTGTTCTGTCCCCTTTTAGCTTACCCGACAAGTGGAAGACCTCAAGGACGGTAGGGAACGGCTGCGACTCGAGAACGAGTCTTTGAACAATGTCGTTACTCGAAAAGAACGATTACTTCAAGAACTTCTTGAGCGTGCGCGCAAGGCCGAGGCGGAAGTTGTGAGTCTCAAAACGCAACTCAAGGCGGAGACGACCAACGCGAAAAAATCAGTGGCGACGGTCAATGAGGCTGTCACCCAATCTCAGAAAGCCCAACGGGAATACACCATTCTCCGTGACTCTGTCAGTGGGTTGACTCAAAGCTGGAAGAACGAAGTGAAGGAGTTGAAAGATGAAATGCGAAAACGAGATGATGCATGGAGGGAAGAGATTAAAGAGGTCACTGTCAAGTATAACTCTCTTGTCAAACTCATCAAAGCAACGAGGTGCGTGTAACGCACAACAGTCCTCTTCCATCTGACTGATTTCTTTCTTTCTAGTGCCGAGCGATCGCGGATAGAATCGATCAAGTCAGAGTCTTCCGCGCTGGATAAGAAATTCGAGGCTGCCATGAGGGACGAAGTCAAGGCGCTCGCGGAACAAATTCATAAATCTACGCAGGAAACCGAAGAAGCGGGAAAGCAAGCCAACGAACTTGCCGTAGAACTCGCTCGACTAAGAAGGCTGATGAGGACTGGGGGGGCCACAAAACTTCAAGAAGAAATGAAGAACTCGCCATTATGATCTATTGCTATTCGTCATAATTTCCTTTGCATATGGTATACCCTCCTGGACGATGGTTCCGCTCATACATAGCTGTACATATGTCGCCGTATTCTTGCTACTTCGATGTGGAGACTATTATACGTTCTTTCGAGGCACCGTGATGGGGCATGTAAATGCCGTCAAGGCCAGTTATGCCGGTCTGAGTTTGAAAACATGTTAGAATCTCGACTGGGAAGGTAGCGGTGACAATTCCTTGTGGCATCGTCCAAAACACAGAGGGAAATGGATCCTCTTCAGGTTCTTCCAACTGCGCTATCCCTACCAGCGGACTCGCCTGAACAAATTGAACTACTCTCTCGCCTGAAAGACCACTTGGAACAACAGCCTACCCCGCTCCCGGTCTTGATCCCCCCACTTCTGAGTGGTGTCCTCGCCTCCAAGGATTCGGCCTTCAAACGCTGGCTCACCGACTTACTGCAATTTGGACTGTCTCGTTCATCCCTTCCTTATGAGACCAAGGCGCTCCGTATGTGAACTCGCGACTCGCGTGCTACAGTCCTAACATCATCCTTGCGTCCCAGTTGCGGTGCAGACTCTTGATTCCCTGTATGCATTCATCAATGATCCCAGTCCACACATTTGCAAGAGCGGAATTCAATGCCTGGCTTCCGCGTATCCGCACCTTTTTCGTCACTTGTGAGTCTTGCAATTGGCACAATGCACCACCGCCGTTAACCGCCTTTCCAGCTGTGTGAATAGGACGAACCGGACGCCTTGGGATGGTCTGACACAGGCGAAGCGGCGTATATTCGCATTCATCGACGCACCACATAACGCACCGACGGGTTTGGTAGTGGCGGCCATCAAGTTTATGCAGCGCGTTGTCATTGTCCAGTCGCGAGGTGTGAGCGATCCCAGGGTAGCGAAAATTTACTCTATTGCAGATGGACCGTCTATAATTGACTGTATCTATACGCCTTTTTTTCGTGCCAATGATATACAGCTTCAGAACAAGTCCGACGTCAATCTCAACATGTGCCCGCCTGACCACCCGTTTATTAATGCGAGAGAGTTGGAGGCGGAAGGCGTGAACCTGCTTCAGCAAATACTTGGGATTTTGTTCAGCAGCCAGTGTGTCCTTGTCGTCGGCGTTGTGGAAGACTCTTTTGTTGACGGGTTGGTTTGCAGGAATCCGGAGGTCCTATCAGCAACGCTCAACTGTCTGGTCTCTTTCATCAAGCTCAGACCGGTGATGATTCAACCTATTGTGGCGTCTTTGACCGCATGGACACCCATCAACCTCGCTGATTTGCCCTCATCGGAAGTGAAGAGTGTGGAAAAGGCAGCTCGTATAGTCCTTGTCCACATTGTCAGGTGAGATGTTCGTGCTTTTCTTTGTCGTAGGATCATCTGCTCACGGTACTCTAAGACATGGTTATGGGCAACAGTATCAGCAGGAGATCAACGAAGCGCTCACGACCCAGCAGGCACGCATGGACACCGCCGCCCGGGATGAGCTCGCTCGCAAGGCCGAAAGTAGTCGCAAAAGGGTCCTTTCCGAGCCGTTCGAGGAAATACAGCCCAAGAGAGCGAGGACAGACGCTGAACCCGTTAGTCCTGCTACGACTACAAACGGTCTGAGCGTCTTGGCTGCGTTCGACTTTACGACCCTCCCACATGCACTGGTCACCGACTTGGTCATAGCCAATCTTGTAGCAGTGTCTCAGACGAAACTAGAAGCGGCCGTTGCGGTATGTGAATCAGTAATCTATGAACGCTCACCGGCTAATGGAACTTGCAGGCGCACAGACAAACTAATCCCCCTTTACAATCCGTACCAGCTTCTGCACCCCCAGCCGAGTATCAAGACGCGCCTGCAACTTCAAAGGCAGCTGCGAGCGACGAACCTCTGGATCCACTTAAAATGGAACTCGACGAAGATGAGCTCGACTTTGAGCCGGACAAATTCAATTCTAACCTCGAGGTTGCGAACTCTTGCATATGACACTCGTGCGCCAGCTGATGGGACTATTTGTTATAGGGAGAAGGCCGTCCAGATGAACCCGACAACGAGGACAACAATATGTTGCTTGCGCTCCAACAGGTCGAGTTTGAACTGCCCCCAGCTCGTCCTTTGGGCCATGAAGAAAAAGACGTCATGATTCGTCAGGCACTCGACCGAATACGAATACAAGGCGAAGAAACCACCGGAACCATGACCGCATTACCGGACTTGGATGACGTGGTCGACATTCCAAAGCCCATACTCGGTCTTCCCCCTCCCGATGCATGGATATTGTTCATGGTTAGGTTGGCTACGAGAGGTCCTGCTGCAGACCATAGTGCGACGTCGGAGGTGCCACATGAACATGAAGGCTCTTGGCTGACAGATGCTAACGGTATACGGCGCTTGCTGTGCGAGTACATTATGGAGGACTTTTCTTCTAGGTGAGATCATTGCTGTTGACCTCGTGGGATTCATCTGAGTCGTTTTGATGAACAGAGCGCGGGTGGCTACGATCTGGATGAATGAGGAGTGGTACAACGACATGGTAAGGCGGGAGGTAGATTCTACATGGGTGAGTATTGCGACATTTTCATTAGAGCTGGTCATCTGACTGGGGTATACAGCAACCGCAATACGATATCTGGGTGCAAACACTTCTGCAAGCCCAACGGGCCAAACTGGACGCCAAGGACAAGTCATTCACCCGTTTCTTGATGGACCTGCCCGCATTACCACCGAATCTCTTGTCTCTGCTGCGTGATCTATGTACCGATGTGGACGTGTAAGTGGTTTGCACTCTGCCCTCTATATGCGCGGTGTTCACGTGTCATTTGCGTTAGCATGGCGGTTGGCTTCACGGGCTTGCGAGAGCTCGTACAAGCCCGTCCCACTGTACGACAGGAAGCGATGCAAATTCTATTGGATCTCACTACGCACCCCGGTACGGCAAAAATTAGATTCACCGGCTGCGAAGACTAACACTCCTTCCAGATAAGGTCATTCGTGGCGCTGCTATCATTACTGTGCGACGTTGGGTTCCCGAGACGCAACCAATGGATCGTATCGTTAGGAGGTATGCGCGGGGTATGCTGAACCGGCTGACAGGAAAGACGAAATCGACCGTCGCATCCACGAACGGGCATGCTAGTCCTGTGGATACGGGTTCCGAAAAGCCTCCAAGAACGGAGGGATCAAAGGCGGAAGTTGAGAGCGAAGAGGACGACATGGCCATCTCGTCATATATACCTGACGAATTATCCCTACCTGCGGAAAAGTCTGTCGTCCTCCAGCACGTCGAACTGTTACTTGGGTTGGCGGTCAAGGTTCATGACTTTTTGGATCAGTACGTTGGTTTGCAATGAGCATAGGGAAGAGGGTGCTAATTCACAGTACAGGATCTTTGAGACCTACTGCCAAATGGACGCCTCTACGCAAGACGTCTTGGGCAGTTTGCTCGTGCCATTGGTGCGGACACTTGGTCCTAATAATGCCAAACTCTTGGACTTGCTACGGACGTTCCGTCCGGAGGCGGAATCACTCGCTCTAAAGATTCTTACAATCCTAACTGAAAACAGCCGTCCAACGCCTGCGATCGTGTCCCTCGTCAAGGGTCTGCTGGGAGAGCGTGAGCTCGATCCGAGATTCCTCACGTTGATAATAGCAGAGCTCGATAAGGTGAGTTGACGTTGGTTGGAGGGGTCGACCTTTTGTTGAGCAGCCATCGTACCGCAGACGGACGTTGTCAAATTCTTGCCTCGCGTTGTTTCCACTTTGAACGGCAAACCTGAAGAGCGGGAACAGGTAAGGAAGGTGTTCAGTAACATCGTTGTGGATGCTCCCGTTGGTGTATCTACGAATATGCCAAGGGAGAAGCAGAACGAGCGGCTTGCACCTGCCGAACTCATGGTCCTGCTCCACGACCAAGAAAAGGAGATTGGCTTAAAGAGTGCCATGGAAGGTAAGGTACCGCTATATCACCTACTAGGCCCCTGATTGACGTCGCACAGCAATCGGTATCTGTTTCGCAATGTCCGACGTGTTCCGGTCAGAAACTTTGGCAGTGGTAATGCAACAGATTGTTGACGAGCCGAATCTCCCCGTGCTATTCATGAGAACGGTGAGACCGTCCATCAATCGTACCCACGTAATTTGCTGAATGAAAGCCACAGGTTATCCAGGCTGTGGCGACATACAAGAACTTGATCAGTTTCGTGACCACCACACTTTTCTCCCGTCTTATCGTCAAGAAAATCTGGACGAACCCGCCACTTTGGGAAGGTTTCATCCGATGTGCCAAAGTCACAGCCCCTGCCAGCTTTGGCGCCCTCCTGCAGCTACAAAAGGAGCAGTTGCGAGAAGTGGTGGATAAGCAACCGAGTCTCCGAAGCGGCCTGCGCGAATACGTTATCAAGAAGGAGAGGAGTAAGCCAAAGTTAGCATCCTTCTTAGAAACGCTCGGGGACGGAGGGGAGGGATCTGGGTCGCTTCAAGACACGCCTGCAGCCACGCCTCCGCCTGCCCCGATGCCAACGGCTGTATCACCCAATGCGTAGGTTAGGGTTTCGTTTCTGGTCTCTTCATATGCCGTACTAGGGCTGGAGTATGTGCTTTCGTAGTTGTACGTTTCTTATGCATACAATATAGACGCGTGCGATAGTAATACTGTGAAGTCGAGGATGGAGATCTGCAAGGGTGCGTTGGCCACGCGAGCAAAGGTAGCTCATTAGACTGTCGATTATCTTCATGGGAACACGGCATGGCAATGCTATTAGTAAAATGAGGACCATGGTAGTGGGATGAACCGGGACGGTGGATAAACGGACCCGCAGCGCTTCCTACTGAGGCGGGGGCGTCGGCAGAGTGTCTTCCTTTGTTGTTGCCAGGAGATTTAGTGGGGACCGAGCACTTCCCATGAAAATTCACCGCAGATGGTGGGGTGAGGTGCGCGATTAGAACGACGACCGCGCGTTGACTCCGTTTAGACCTGGACTGCTCCTACCGCTGCGACACTTTCACGCGCTCCCTTCTCCCTTGCTTATCCCCTTCTCCCATTTCCTTCATTTCCTTCCTTTACATCGACTTTCCTCTCCCCCTCCGTCTCCAACGGATTGACCCCTGAAATTCGTTCCTATGGCCGACACCGACAGAACTGCCGACACCAAGGACCATTCCGAGTCCACCAACTCGACTGCACCTACCAGCGTGACATCGGAGAAGCAGTCCACCGGTCGGAGTCGAGAATCTACCAGCAATTATGCTAGTAGTAGCTCAGGGGCAAGTAGAGGCCGCCCTCGCACCCGCTCCGACCTCTCCAATCCGCTGTCAGCAGCAAACCTTGAGAAAAGGTGTGTTAGTCGTTTCATCCCCATCTGTGGTCAGTTTGATTAACGCCGAGCACGGCGCCAGGGGTTATCACACGTTCAACGTCCTTGGCAAGGACTTCCATGTCGACAAACGTTGGAAATTCGTTCGAGAGCTCGGTCAAGGTGCCTACGGCATAGTGGTGTACGTCAAATCCACTTTTGGTTCACCCGCGTCTAACACGCCATTGTCCTCAAGTCTTGCCCAGGACACGATTTCAGGAGAAAACGTCGCCATAAAGCTCGTGACGCGAGTCTTTGACAAGAAGGAACTCGCAAAACGCGCTTTACGGGAGATCGTTCTCCTTCGCCACTTCAATCACCATGAAAACGTGCGTCGTTCTAGACGTCCTTGGCGTTTCGCTGACTGGAATTGCGGACTAGATTACCGGATTAATCGACATGGATTTATTGAGCCCCGATTTCAACGAAATGTAAGAAGCGCCTCTACGATGCCCCTCGCTGTCCACTTAGCATACATCCCTTTAGCTATCTCTTTATGGAGGTGAGCAGTCCCTTGGACGGTGCTAGACAAGGGCTTACGACGCGTTCACTTGGTCCCTTAGCCTATGGAAGGTGAATCCCGACCCCTGAAACATTCGACCCCAATGCTAACGCTTCTCAGCCGACTTACACCAGATTATCCGTAGTGGGCAGACTCTCACAAACGCCCACGTTCAATACTTTCTCTATCAGATTCTTCGCGGTTGCAAGTACATCCATTCTGCCAACGTCGTCCACAGGGACCTCAAGCCGGGGAATCTTTTGGTCAATGCCGATTGTGAGCTCAAGATCTGTGATCTCGGCTTGAGCAGAGGCTTCGATCGCAATACGCTACCCGGTCATGAAGAAGAAAGTGTCTCGCATTTGACCGAATATGTGGCCACCCGATGGTACCGAGCACCTGAAATTATGCTCAGTTTCCGGCGATATGGGCCAGCAATCGATGTTTGGAGCATTGGCTGTATACTCGGAGAACTCTTGGGTGGAAAACCCATGTTCAAGGGGAAAGAGTGCGTTCACGGCCTCCTCCGCACTATCATGTCTGCTCACGCACTTCTCCAGCTATGTTGACCAACTTAACTTGATCTTGAAGACGCTTGGCACCCCTGAGGAAAGGACCATCAAGCGGATAGGGAGTGAAAAGGTGAGGTTGCATCCTTTCATTATTAGGAAAGTAATGACCTCTTCGCAGGCCCAAGCATACATTCGCTCGCTCCCGATCAAGCACAAGGTTCCTCTACCGACTCTTTTCCCTTCGGCCGACCCTCTGGCGCTTGATCTTCTCGAAAAGATGCTCGCATTTGATCCCACCGACCGCATCACTGTTATGGATGCTCTCGCACACCCCTATCTCGAGTCTTATCACGAGATTGGGGACGAGCCGGTAGCACCCATCATCTCCGAGAAGTGGCGACAAATCGAAGAGGTTGAAAGCGATTTCGAATACCGGAAGGCGATATGGAAGGAGGTCTACGAGTTTAGGCTCAGCGTTCGCAGTGCCGAGAACGTCGAAGGTTCCACCGACATGATGGCACACGAGCACGCCGTATTTCCTGAAGAGGTTGTGGAGGATGATAACGAGGAAGGCGTGGCACATGGAACAAACGAGGAGAGGGAGAAACCATTACCACCACCCCCGACTGACGACGAGGAGCCAACGGAGAAACCAAGGGACGATACACCAGAGGCAACAGGTGCGCGGGAGCAGCGAAGGGTGTGCTACATGTTACTAATGCTAGCAATCCTTAGGATTACCACCGAGGGTTGCGGTCGACTTGCCAGAGTCACATCTGCCACCACCTGACCTGGCACTCGCGCCTTCGCTGGCTGAAATCGAAGAGGCTACTGATGCCCTCCCGCCGAACGCTACCCTACCCCGGACGCCACTAGACCCGATTCCACTCACGGTACCATTCCCTACCGTGGACGAAGGTCACGATGACACTCTACCATTACCCCGGTTGCACGCTCGAGCCCCATCATCGTCGAGTACGCTCCGGCCGCATTCAGCGTCGGCTGGGACTGTTGACCCGTACACGGCGTACGCAAGGAGAACCAGCTTCTTTTTCACCCCGGCTCAGTCCCAAAAACGACTACAAGGGGAGAGCAGCGTGCTGGATGAGGCTGTTACAGAGAGCGTTGAGGGTGATAGGGTGGTGTCAATGCGCAGTCGGGCACCAAGTATGGATGGTGGTTCGCTTTTGAGAACACTGTCGACCGGTGGTCTATCGAAACTCGGGGAGAAGGTGGAGGGAGGGGTACCCGTCATCACGCCGGCGGATCAACCACCGAGTGCCCTCCCGACGGAGTTTAAGGGCGGGAGGGAGTCGGCGAGTGGGGATAGTAGCGGGGACAAGTGAACGCTGTGGGGACTGTCACAGCTTTGTTTACGGGGTTGAGGACACGCGTAGGCCACGATGGCGGCGTTTGTGCCATCCGGGATGCGGCTTTAGGTCATTATCAGGACGTGCGTGGACAACTCGCGATCGCTAAATGACGTTTGAAATAGACTCGGCGATATGGATACAGACGAGATAATATGCTTTTGTGGGGGTCAAGGCGTGTTGATAGAAGTGTGGTAAGGTCATGTATCTCCCAAAATCTCTCGAATTCCTAGATAGATAGATCAGATGGCGCGGGGCCATGGGACGAGTGGGGGGACGTACTCTCTATTATGTCAAGATACGCGGTCGTAGCAGGGCTGTCGGGGTACTCATCAAGGAAGCTGACTCCAAAGTCGGCGCTCTTGCCTATGCGTGGATCAAGGGGGACAGATCCCAACAGCTCCACATCCATATCTTCAGCCAGCCGCTTTGCGCCACCAGTGGTAGGTTTGAATATTTGGGACTCGTTCTTGCAGTTGGGACAAACGAAACCAGACATGTTCTCGACCAAGCCAATGATTCTGATACCAACTTTCCTACAAAAGTCAATCTCGCGTCTGACGTCTTGGAGGGCGACTTCTTGGGGCGTGGTGATGAGAATCGCTCCGTCAATACCGGATTCTTTGAGGTATTGGACGACACTAAGGTGTTCGTCTGAGGTGCCTGGTGGGGTGTCGACCAGCATGTAGTCAATGTGGCCCCAATCGACGTCTTTTAGGAATTGTGAAATGAGGCCGTTCTTCTTGGGGCCGCGCCACATCACAGCGTCACGAGCAGAGGGAAGCATGAAGCCGACGGAAATGGCGGCGAGATTGGGTTGCGCGTACACGGGAGACCAGCCTGAGGCGGAGGAATGGACCTGCTCATTAAGAAGACCGAGGATGGTGGGAATGGAGGGGCCGCAGATATCTAAATCCAGAACACCGGTCTGGGGTGTCGCGTGCGGAGGGGTCAAGGGCGGGTTCAGGACCCAAGTGATAATCGTGACAACTTTAACGGACCTGGGTTGTATCATCCGAGGCAAAAGCCCAGGCCAGCTGTGCGGTAAACGTGCTCTTTCCGACCCCTCCCTTGCCGCTGAGAATGAGGATCTTCCGTTTTACGTCTTGCATACGTTCACGGATAAGTGGAATCGCAGGGTCGGGACCTGTTGGTTTCTGAGAAGCACATATCTCTTGATTGGCACAACCTTTGCAGGCATCTGCCTTTCCTGCCAGTTCCGATTCCGTGCCCTAGGGGGAGTCGGATCGAAATGAGGCAAGATGAGAGTAGATCAGGGGAGGACACACGGGGCAATGCTGGGGTGCATTAGCAGGAATGTCTGGAAGAGTCGCAGCTATAGCCATGGCGGGGTGCGCAGTGACTGTTTGTGGTTTTCGGTCTGTGGTTTCGAGTAGAAAACGAACATTCTGGAACGCCGCGGGGGCAAACAGAGACTCGCAAAACGCAAAAAGGCCCGCCTCTGCACCGCTACCCCTTCGCATCCGACGCTGCTGCACATTTCGCAAGCGACCTCAACGTCTCTTCCGTTTCCAACCATTCCCGCCACTAATGGCAGACTTTTATGAGGTCCTAGGTGTTCCGAAGAGTGCCACCAAGGACGAGGGTAGGTTGCCCTATCCCACCGCTGTCCTTGGTCTACATTAAAACTTTTCTCTCCCCCCCTTAGTGAAGAAAGCATACCGGAAGGCTGCCCTCCGTACCCACCCAGACCGAGCACCACCCGACCAGAAGAAGAAACAGGAAGATGCCTTCCGAGCCGTGAACGCAGCATACGAGATCCTCTCCGATGACGCTAACCGTGCCCTCTACGACAAGCACGGTGTCTGGCCCCCACCACCTCCACCACAACCCCGCACACAGTACAAGCCAAGGTCTACCCAAAGAGCTCCCGAGTTTAGGCCGTTCGCAAACTCACAACCTTTCTACGACAGTGACAGTGGAGCGCACCCTCATCATCAGTTTGTCTTTACCGATCCATTCACCCTCTTCAACATGATCTTTGCCGACCTTATGCAGTCCCATGTGAGTCTTCTTCTCCAAATCGCATCACAGCAACCGTGTTGATTGACGATACACCTTTGATGACATCTCTTGACTTAACAGGCCGTGCCATTCCTTCCACGCCACACCCGACCTCCGAATCAACTCTTCCCAGATCCATTTGCCCCACAATTCGTCGCTTTCCCCTCATTTGCGCAGGCCGCAACTACATTCACAACAAGTGGACCCCAAGGGACGACGACCACAACAACGACGACTCATGTTGAACCTGTCCCAACAGGCGAACACCGGGGTTGGATCAAAGAATCCAAGGTCACAAAGATCACTCCACAGGGCACAAGAGAATCGACCATTAAGAAGACCGCGCCAGATGTGAGTAGACACTCTTGTTTTGAATGCCGGAGTTGTCCCGTCGTGAGACGGCTTCGGCTCCTTCTCTTGCCGTCGAAAGCGGCTACCCGTCGATCCATGACAGCCGCTTCCTCGGCTGCACCCACCAGGGCCTCGTTGCACCTCCCACTTAGTACCTCCCTTTGTACCCTTATCGTCGAATATTCGATGATTATCGTTGGTGCTTCGGGGACCTCGTGTTATCGCGTATCCCCTTCCTCGGTTGACTGGCACTTTGCTTATCTTGACTTTGCTTGAACCTTGCAGGGCACGGTCTACATCACTCGTATCTCCGGCGACGGTGTAGAACGCCACTCCATCGTTATCAACGGCGTTGAAAAGCCCTCTGCTACAGGCGCTCCCGCAGTACCGCCACGAATTCCGCTCTCACAGACACAAGCCCAGGTCCCACCCCAGACGAACCAACCGGGCGCCCTTCCCCAAGCTCAGCCCCAACCCACCACTCAACCACAGGTTTCCGTATCTAAACGTTCCTCCTCCAAACATGCCCCTAGCGCTTCTCAACCCGTCAACGTAACCGCTCAACATCCGTATCAACCTTATGTAGCAGCAACTCAGCCACCACTGACGAAGCTGAACCCCGAAAGCCAATCCCGAAGCCACCGTCGTTCCGCTTCCCGGGATCCCACCTACGCCGCAGGTTACAGAGCCGCGTCACCACCGCCTGCTTCGAAGGAATCTCGCCCTTATCCTTATGCTTACGCACAAGCTCCCCGACCACGACCTACTTCTCCCCAGCCCAAAGAGCCTCAGCCATCTCAGAACGACCTGCGACGCAATCATACGATGCCCCAGATATTCCCTTCTCAAGCGCCAGCTGCTGCTGCCCCTATGCCCCGTCCCCAGTCACCACACTTTTATCGCTCACGCTCTACTTCCGAGCACAGGAGGCCACAGCCTGTGCCCAAAGTAGCCAGTCTTCGTGGGGTCGAACCGACCATGTATGTTTTCTCCGATGACGAGACAGCACGAACGAGAAGCACTGCCCATGTCCGACCGAGCCGATCAGCTCACACCTATCCAATCCCCAACGGAGATGCCTACGGTCAGCCCACTCAGCCACACCCTCATCGTTCACATAGACATCACGCACAGTCGATGCAAGCTCAGCAACCTCCCCCTGTACCCGTTACCAATGAGCTTGGTCTGGGATTCGTGCCTCCGCCCTCTTCCGGCCTCTCCTCCCAGCGCAGTTCAATGAGCAGCACTGGCAATATACAGCCTAATCAGCCACTGGGTCACCAGAGTCGCAACGGGTCATATGAGGAGATCGTTTTCGCCCCCAGCCAACAACGTCCCCGACCCGGCGCGATGCCTTATGGTTACCCAGCTGCTCCCCCCAAGATTGACCCTTGTAAGTCGATATTTCGTTACAAATGTCCTTTATTCTGATCCATCCTGCATTGTCCAGACATGCACAGGTATAGACAGACTGCCGTATAGGCATGACCGATTGCCATATCCCCATCAATCGGTAACAAAATTGCCAAGAGGTGGTGTTATACTTAATTGTAAACCGTTGATTAGGATGGTTCCTGCTTACTGCAATCGCTTCCCCCTTCCCCTCACGCAAGACTTGATTCCCGACGTTTTCCCCATCTATCCCCATCAGGGTTCCTCCGATTTCTTGAGGTATTTGTGGTTTCCGTGTTGCACTGATTCTCTTCTCTCTCCTATCTCAGCCTGTATCGTCTCGATTTCCTGCTACCTAGTTGTCTCTAGTTTCTGCGTCTCCCCTGTCTTATCGTTTGGATGTGTTCTTGTATAACTCTATGATCATTCTAGTTGTGTTCGTCTTTTGTTTCACCCTTACTTATGTTCAGTCTGACGTTTCTAGTACCTATCTCCAGCCTCGCCGTCGGGAGGTCTTGTTGCGACTCCAGTAATCAGTAATACTACTTCGCATTTGGCAAACCAACTCGGATTGTCTATCGATAGCGCCCTTCACAGAAAGTAGAACGAACTCGAAGAATGTCCGCAGCAGCGAAATAACACTGAATCCCTTATAAATGACGGTGAATGAACAACAGATACGATAACGGACCACTCCAAACAAGGAAACCTTCAACCAAAACATGCGTTCCGCGTCAACGAGGCATAGTTTGCCCGAAACCTTGATCGTCACTACCGTGATACGGCTGGGAACCCTGGTCATACCAGTAAACGCTGAGTAACAATTCCAGAATGGGAACCCGAGTACGGTACCATTATGCTGTGATAACTCGACACCGAGATTCCTTGACCCACTACCAGTCTCCTCCCCATTTCCATCGTAGCTTGGAGGTGCGATGGCCGAATTGGATTGATTAGTCGGATTGTGCGAGCCAATTTTGCCAATGAGCCAACTTGGTACCCAACCACGTCGACCACCTTCTTTCACAACCTAAAATAACTTGTTAGCCTCCGGACTCAGTTCAGGATTTGACACGTACATAGGACCAATGGTTATACCGCTTGAACACTCGCAAAATGTCGTCCTTGACCAAGTCGAGCTCGTGATCACCTTGAGGCAGCCAGTCCATCAAGGCGATGCCGGGATAACTTGTCGAGACGATGCTGCTGGGAAGAATGGGAGCGTCCGACATGGGAAGTGACGATACCGGAGACTGCAGTGACCGAACATCGTATGCTGAAGGGGAGGACGGTTGGGCGCTCGCAACGATGGCTGCTTCTGCGATAGCAGTCGTCGGAGGGACGCTGGTTTCCAGTAAACACCCTGCAGGTACCCAAGCCTTTCGTTGTCGTTCGTCCACCACACCTGTGCCCGAAGGATCTCGTTGGACCTGCCACCAGCCTTTTGAACGCCGTAAGACGACAAAGGTCGCACCACTACGCAGCAGTAAGAATCGGGAATAGGCAACCCAGAAAGCGTACTTACACAGTCACGTCAAATTCGTCGTCAAAGTCAGCACCGTACGGGTATATTGCGATCGCGTAAGAAATGCCGGTCCAAAGGATAATGGCTTCTGTATGACCAGGCCCATTTCCAGTAGGCCGCAAGTCGCTGTTCATGTTGTTATCGTCCGCTCCAGATCTTGAACGATCCATGTCGTCGGGGCTGGAATCAAAGAGACCATTGCCCTTCTTGCTACCCGATGCTTGTAAGAGTGCAGGAGACTGGTGCAAACGAGCATCTCGAGCATGCGGCGTACCAGCCGTCTTCTCTGGTTTCCTCGCCGCTTGACCCGTCATATCTACGCTGCCGTCGTTCCGACTCTTCTTGCCTTGAGCCACCGTTATCGGTCCACGAATGTCTTTGATGTGTCGAAGCATGAAAACTGGGTTCTTTCCGGCATCTTTCAGTTTCTTGAATAGTAGTAATGGCTTTTCGTCAAGACTGAGACACCGTTCTGTGGGATTGTGAAACGGTGAGAAAAGGCATAGATACTACGATGACCCTATACTTGCCTGTGGTTCCGTAGCAAATAAACAAAGCATATAGCCGCCAGTCGTCGGTAATGCGGTATTTTTTCAACGCCGCTGGTAAAACTTTGGAGCATGGATCTTCCAAGCTCACTTTGAAGCTTTGGAATACATTGTCGGAGCGATCTTCGTTACGAGAGCGGCCCTCTCCTCGGGAATCAGATGCGCCGTTCGACTGATTCCTGGCTGAAGGTTGACTGCGGTCGAGAGGTGGTGGTTCGGTGGCATAGGGAGGGAGAGACGGTGTGCGAGAAGGAAGGCTGATTTCCATCTGATCGGCGGACTTGCCCGCTGGCTTCATCGATGAAGAGGCATGGTTCTGTGCAGAACGGCATGTCAGGATGACCGTAAAGCCGGAAGATACCAAAGACGACTGACGGTGAGGTCGTGCTCGAGCGCCTGCGGCGACACCCGTGGTGAATCTTGCGGTTGTAAATTAAGGGTATTGTTTTCGTCTGCTACAGCACGTGTTGGTGATTTAACAGCTTTGCCGTAAGATGCCCATTTGAACGAGGGTTGTTTCTGGAGGGCGGCGCCGGACCCATTTGGTCGTGAAAGCACGTATTCCTCTAATGATATAACGCCATTCTGTAGTCTCTGTAATTCAGTTTCAAGAGTCCGTATACGTTCGTCTGTATTGAATAAGGTAAAGGGATGTGTTCGAAAGAGAGGGACGAATGACCGACTTTGCATGGAAATCATCTGCATGAGCCTCCCAAGGGGCGTGTTCTCCGCAAATACCTCCTCATTAGTCTCAGCTGAGATAACAACCTAGATTAATACCCAAAGCTCTACAACTTGACAAGACTCACAGAGGGGTACGTAATGTTCAGGTTCAATGGGTATCCCATTCTCCACCTTGAGCCGATATATAGCCTTGAGTATCTCCAGACGATGGCCAGCAGAGACGATACCAATATCCCTCAGAGAGTCAAAGTCGAGGTGTATGAGGACATCGCCAGAGATACCTTGTTCTATGCGCGGCAAACGTTGGGCGCGAGTTGCCAGAAGGGGTCAATCGAGCTGTGGTTCAGCGGTACTGACAAAGAGAACGAACCAAGGATGTTTTCGCGGTAATGTCCAAAGCCGATGGAGGCGAGCCATTCTCCGACGGCATCCTCGTCCCATTGGAGGACTATACTTTCTGTTGCCATTGTCGTCGATGGTTTGGTTCGGGCGAGCGGTAGGAAAGGCTTCAGGCCAGACCGTGATTTTTCCCGCGCGATCACAGAAGCTGACACTGTAATATCCACCAACGTTCCTCGTCACCACAGATTGTACTTGGCCACTTTTACTAACAAATTTGCTTGCGATGCTGTGTACTGCAATATTGCCAACGGACAAAGGCACCGTTGCTAACCCATGACACGCGCGCCCCTATTCCACATCCGCCGGGCACGGATTATCATCCTACCGGGCACTAACACTCGACACGAGCGAATCATCAATTCATTGATTAATCTTCCAGACTATGCATTGCCAGAAACTACTTTCAATCTGGCTGATTCGCATTCCGTATTGTGCCCCGATGCGACCAAGCTAGAGGAACGTCAAGAGGATAGTTTTCTGTTCAAGTATACATACCTAACGGTCCTTCTGTACAAGGAGTAGTGGATCCGTGTCGCTATCGTCACTGTCTGGTAGGAGCGGCTCATCAAGTATCCGCATCCAGACTTGCTTGGGGTCAAGATCGGACAAGGCCACCCGCTGACCTTTTCTGCGCACAGGTGGCCTTTTGTACCTGACGCGGATTGAGGTCTGCGGTTGCCTGGGGCTGAGCTGTGAAGGGGAAATTCTATCCTCCTCTACCACTTCCTCCCCGGACGGGATTTGTGGTCCATCTTGCGAGATTCGCGCCATCGCATCCTCCTTAGCTTCAGAAGGTACCATAAGCTCGGGGACATGATTGGGCTGCGCAATATTGCCGTCACGACTATCGTCCTGTTCTGTTAGGTTTGGTACACCCGAATCCTAATTGACGAGTAGAGCACTTTGGCGACGGAGAAGCACATGCTGTTGCACTCACCTTACTCGCGTCTGCATGTGTAGGTGAGACGCGCGACAACAATGAATCGTTAGGCATTGTTGTTTCACTGTGATCCAGCGCTGGATGCGCAAACGGTGACAGGATGCTATCCTGCAGGGAGGGGGGCAGTAATGGCCCATAGTGTATGCTGGGGTCGTCCTGTGATCCCTGCATCGCCTGTTCTGACAGGACTCCGGGACGCTTGATGGATTTTGGAGAGTTTTCTCCTTGATCAGCATAGCGACCACGATCGTCAATGTTTTCATGTGCAGATCGAGCCAGCTTGATGAGACGGTTGATCTGGACCCCCGGGGTCGAAGTAGCCCTTGGTCGATTGGCATAAAATGACGACTCGTGCGCCAGAACTAGTTGGCGGACTGTTCTGTTGCCGCCGCTCGGCGTTGGCGACGACTGAAGCTCCTGTAATCTGGGTATAGCTGGATAGTCCGACTTGCGACGGCGAATGTTCAGTTGCGAGGGTCCAAGTTGATAAGAAAGTCCTATAGCTGAGGCACGGCGAGCAGAAGAAGTACTTGCGTCGACTTTGAGAACGGAAGAAGCAAGAGTACCTCTCCGTTTATGCAGCGCGTAGGGAAGAGGTTTGTTTTCCGGTAGTCGGGACGATGCAGTCTGGTTGGCTCTTGGGAGGAGTATAGGCGAAGGAGGGGAGTTTCTTGAACGAGCAGGAGCTGGAGAAGGTAACATGTACTTGTCTGGGTCATAAAGTTCAGGGTTTGGAAGAACATTGAGTGCTGTTAAAGCATTCCTCGTGGGGTTGTTGAGAACATGGGCGAGAGGTTGACGGGGGAGCGGCAAAGTGGAAGCTGGAGCGTTGGCAACGGGAGAGAGTATAGAGTCATGAAACAACCAGGTTTCCTTGACGGCAGCTTCTTTGTTGGTATGGAGAAAAGGTGGGTTGGGGGCGGCAGTGACGCTGACGGTTCGAGCCGATTTGGACCCAAGAGGCAATTTGGAACGCACGGGTGGCCCCGGAGTTACAGACTTGGCGCGCTTCGTGTGCATGCGGTTTTCTAGGACAACTGAGGCAGCTTGAGAGAATAGCGTTGGGAATCGAGATACTAGTCAAGTGAGGTGTAAAGTCTTGCTCTCACGGTTCCCAGTTTAGTGTAGTCTACGTCCCGCCCCATACGGTGCCCAGGGACTCTGGATGGCCGCACACGATTACCTTGCCCTGATCCGCAAAGAGTTTGCGGGGACAGCCTTGTTTCCCTGAATCTGGCATTGCTCGCCGTCACCAACTCCTTTGATACGTTCAGATGGGGTTCGAATGCGTCTTCACCTTCCTCCCCACTTCTACTCTTTTTTTATTTGTGACCATGAACGAGGTGGTTGAACAGGCAGCCATTGCTGCGTACACGAAAGATCCCCATGGTGTTCTTGGACCTTGGTATAGTTTGGCAGATCGGGTCGTGTTGACATCGTGTAATGACAGACTTGCAATTTCAGGATCTTTGGAACTGTTCTCGATTCGTTCTTTATCGTGCGTGTCTCCACCATCTCGGAAAGTGCCAGGCTAACGGATGCTACCTTGTAGGGACTTTTGTTGATGCAGGTCGGTCATCGTGTTCTCGGACCACACACGAGTGCTGACGCCTGCCAGAGGTTGTTGATTACTACAATTGGTTCCCACGAGACTCCCGATGGACCAAGAGGCTGGTAGCTCTCGTGATAGTTATCTCATGGTAATCTTCCACGGGCTGTTCGCAGACACGAACCTTGCAACCGACATCCCCCGTATCGCAGTGTAAAGCTTGCCCAGTCGCTGTTGATCACCTGGGACAAGTTTGTTGACAGGTATGTCCACCCCGCAAATTCCACCCCACTCCAATGTTCATTCCACGTTGATTTGGGGTAGATTTGGTGATTGGTAGGTTTATCGCTCTCGCAGGAATATCCCGAATCACCAATCGTCTGTAGGGCCAATGTCGTCACCCTGAAGTGGACATTATAGTAGGTGGTCCGATAATAGTTGTAGTCGTGCTGATGATGGGGTAACAGCACAGAGCCTATCTTGGCCCAAACTCTATCGTTTTGCGCCCAGCTTTTCTTTGCGTGGAGGTGTTTTGTACTCATGGGGCGAAATGTTTACATGCTTCTTTTCATTCTGAGCGGTGCGTCGCTCAACTGAATTGCTGTATTGTTCCTGACATACCTCTATGGTGTAGCCATGCTTACCAGCCTTGTAATGTCCATATTTGTGGGTTATACCTACGCAATTGATCCCTACAATAACCCGAGGGTGGGCGCGATTTCGCCACGGTGACCGATGATAAGGCTGATTACTTTTCCTAGATTCAATGATTTTGTATGTTTTCCTTGACCATTCAACGTGTTCTGTGTTCGTTGATGTACTCGTGTAAGCTATACCCGAAATGGCGCTCAACGTGGGTTAGTATTGTGCACGCTATCGCACATGACAAATGTTGACACCTTGCCAGTTACAGACCTTTCGATCAGTGCCATCGTCTCTATCAAGTTGGTGCGCTCGAGGTCTGGCTTCAACAAAACCACCGATACGGCTATCCGTAAACTATTGGCACTCACGTGGGGTGCTGGCATCCCACCAGCAATATCGGCTGCGCTTGATATGATTACCTTTCTGACCATGGAGATGAACCTCGTCCATGTGTTTTTCAACATGCTTACTCCAAGACTTTACGTATTTTCGGTGATGTATGCTCTCAATTCGTAAGTCGCTGGTCCCCGACTCTTGTGTCATGGTCTGACGCAACTATCAGGCGGGCACACATACGAAACATGCTTTCGCAGACACCCCCGCTCGAATCGCAGGAGCTATCCAAAACAGCATTCCGGTCCAGGGGATTTGATCCGGGGGTGAGTTTTGCCGGGGCGCATGCTATCGGTGCTAAACATGTTCCATAGATGCGCTCGAACGACGAGAATTCGCCGGGAGTGCCGCGGATCACGGTTGAGACACAGACGTTTATCCACTCGGTTTCGGGGACCGGCATGACATCAAAGGGGTCGGTGATAGTTAAGGTGGGTCGCTGCGTATGATGTTGGGGTTTGTTTTGATAGTCCCGTAGTTTCAGACATCGGACGATGTGGAGGGCAGGGAGGTCATTGTGCAAGCGCCGATGGACTCAGCAGACAATCTTGTTTAGCACTCGTACATATTATACTTCGTTATCACTTAATGTTACAAATAGAAGTGTGGGGATGGAGGTTAGTCCTCTGAAGGTGGGCCTTCTACGATACGGTTCATTGCATAAGGCTGGCCGTATAGTACGGGTGTGGCGACTTGGTAGGGATAGTCGCCTATGGGTTTGTACCGAAGATCCTTGGCACCTCCGGGCCTCCAACATCCTGCTTCAGCGCAGCTTGCAATGGTGATTCCATTGTAGATTTGATTTGCTTGTGCCTGGTTCAGGACGTGGGGCCCATCGTAACAGTAGCGCAGATTGGGAGGAGGAAAGCCGGGGTTGGGATATTGAGCAGTACTTGTTTCTTTTGCGTACGTGCGTGTGCCATCGGTATACGTGGTAGTCATGACGCTGTGTAGGTGGCAGCCGCAGGCGGCGAAGAATACAAGTTTTTCGATCTCTCTCGGAGTAGACTTGTCTTCTACAGCGTGCCAGCCGTTGAATTCGTGCTCAACGCGACAACGGTCCTGGGGGTCTGCGGGGTTGATTTGTTGATGGCAGACTAGACAATGGAGTGGGCGTGGATATGGACCAGGAGTGATTCCGAGGCGAGAAGCTTGATAAATGGATAGAGCGCGAGGCATTGATGCAGGAGTGAAGAGCGTCTGCTTTGAGAGTGTTGGACACGAGATCTGGGTGTTGAGGGTGACAAGAAACGCATTTTATAGACGTGGCTGTCGCAAATGTAGCGCAGAGGATGGCTGACGAGTATGCCAGAGAACCGTCGAGGAGGGCAGGTTTCAACAAATTATGTCCATGTCAACACAAATACCCAAGATCGAGTATACAATGTTGAGAGGACCTCATACAAGAGCGTGTAGTTGGCGTGTCCTCGGTAGTCCGACCATAGTGACCGCAGTTGGAGCGACAAAGGGACATGAAACCGATACACGGAGCAAGAGTAGAAATCAGCCAATTGAGGAAAGGGGATTATGTTGAGGCTAAGCGGGCGGAGTTGAGGCTGATTAGATTGGGGTGGAACAACCAGAGGGTTGGTGGCCGGTGGAGATGCGGAGGTGAAACATCCCACGTAGAGGCCCAAGGCCGGGTTGTTAAGCCGATAGCGAGTAATCAGGCCGATAAGAAGAGGATATGGGGGATGCAAGGCAAATAGGCCTTACACGTCGCCATGGCTGAACGTTGAGGCAACGATGGGCGAGTTAGTCGCTTGGTGGGATATCGGGGACCAGAAGGGGGTTGACGGGGCAATCGATTTCTGATAACCCAAAGGACGCGTGCTGATTGGCAGCGGTTGGCTCGTTAGTCGATATCTAAACCAAACCTCCCATCTTCTCATCGTTCACTGTGCTGCCTCACACCGTCCCCGACAGCGACAACCGCTTAATCCAGACGAAACGTGCTTCACTGCCGCTCTGCCTCACACCCTCCCAACACCGCAACATCACTCTGCAACGCCCCCGGTGAGCATCCCCTCGACCCTCCATCTTTCCCCGGTTCACCATCTCACCTCATGCTCTCCTCACCTTTGCCTCGACGTCAAGCCCTATACGAATCTCCCATCATGTCTTCTCAAGCCAAATCTCTCTCCTCAGAGCCTACTTCCCCCCCCTCTACCACTACAAATCCTCCCTCAAACCCATCCGTTCCTTTTCAGGTCCCTCACGCTACTTGTCCAGGCGACGGTCGCTGTGACGGCACAGGAGGCGCTCCCGCGTGTAACGGCTGCCCAACTTTTAACAACACTATCTCCTCCTACCTTTCTCTCGCTCACGCCCAATTCGAGGCTCAAGTAAAGGCCCAGGTCCACGCTCAGTTATCTCCCTCTACTACCCCCGACTCTCAACCCAACATGCCCCAGAGCCCAAAAGCCGTCCCCTCTATCGCTACTCTTCCCCCCGATCAACCGTCCCCCAAGCAGGAGCGTCCGCCCCAGTCCCGCTCTGCCTCTCCTCGTCCCAACGGCAAATCCCCCACTCCTCGAGCCAACAGCACCGCTGCCACCAACGGCAACGAAAACGCTCCCACCAATGGCCGATCAACACCGGTCCCTCCAAAACGCGCCGCAAACGGCGCCATGGCCACCGTCGGTGCCCTCAGCTGCACAAACTGCGGCACCAGCACCACACCCCTCTGGCGACGCGATAATGCTGGCAACAATATCTGCAACGCCTGCGGTGAGCTCGCCATTTTTTTTCGCTCTTTTTTCTTTTTTTCAAACTCCAACTGCCAACCCTGTCCTCCCTTTTTTTCCACCTAATTTTTGCGACGCGTGGCGTTTATCGTTGCCGGAGATACCAACCCATGTCCGACATTATCCAAGTACACGTGCCTCCCATTCCCACCCTTTTTTTGCCCCCAATTGGCATCTTATCTGATAACTATCCTCTTTAGGCCTTTATCATAAGTTACACGGCACTCATCGCCCAGAAGCGATGAAGAAAACCGTTATCAAACGTAGAAAGCGTGTTCCCGCTGCGGGCGGAACCCAACCGAACGCCTCGTCCCCGTCGTCTCAAAATATTTATCCCGCTGGATCTCCCACCGGTCTCAAGACTGCCGAGCAGGCTGCCGCTGAGGCTCTGGTCACTGTTGGATGGGGACGCACGGCTGGTCCGCTCCCTACTGCTCCTTCCCAGCCTCCAAGCGGCCAAAATACCGAGGACGACGACGGTCCTCGCAGGAAGCGCACCCGCCGGACTCGCGGTGCCAAGGATCGGGACGAAAAGACGGACGAAGATGCCATGGATGTCGATATCGCCCCGAAGAGGAGGCAGAACGACGTGCCGTCGTATCACGGAAGTACTCCCCAACCCACGCTTAGCTCGATCTCTCGAGTGGACGACACTAGATATCTCCCCCGATTTGCCTCTCCAAGTGCGCAGGGGCATGGAGTAGAACTCCCCCCTTTGAGCATGCTGCGCAACAAGGATGACGGCAACAATCGAGGTTATTCTCCCGGCCCGTTGGCACTCGGACGTGGATCATCGTCTAGCCCCATGGTTCATCAGCACCAGCTCCCTCCCACGTCCTCCTTTTTCCACACCCACGGACCTAACGGCCATCTGGCTACCTCGCAGACACGACATTTATATCCCGAGCACCCCCACCCTTTGCGAGCCACCTCTTCCCGATCACCTGAATCTCAAATGCACGGGACCCATGGTGCCTCGCACCTCGTCCCTGTCGCCGCGTCTCGCTCGACTTCCACCCACTCTGCCTCCTCTCGGCTTTCGCCCCCTGGTGAAGTCACTTCTCACACGTACCACGCTCCTATCCCTACCGTCGGAGAGCTCGAGCGCCACTATGATGAGCTGCGGTTGGAGCGTCGCCGTTTAGAGGACATGCTCTACCGTACAGACAGGATGATCGCAGGTGTGAAGCGGGGATTGGATGAGATGCGCGGAGGATCTCCCATGGTGACGGATATGATCAGCACACCGTTGGCCGCGGCGTCTCCTCGACCGCCTTCTGCGCTGGCCCATACCCGTCCTGGTTCTCGCATGGGACCACCAACGCGGCCGTCATCAGCGCTGGGCAATCTACCTGCAAAGGTTCCATCGCCCCCACCTGTGGCGACGCTCGGAGGATTGGTGCCCCTGCCACGCCGTGAGAGGGAAAGTGGAGAGAGGATATGGGTTACAGAGGCCAAGGAAGATTAGATACTCGTAATATTATGCACAGGCTGGCCAGTGTCTGTCCGTTCGCTACTTTAGGTCTCTTTATATGCATTAGGCTATGGGGCTCAGATTTAGTCGGAGTGTGAAAGTTGGGATGAGGAATTCACGTGTTGTGCGGACAGTTGTGAAAGAGCGACCACAATGTCCATCCCAGACCGCCGCCTCTCCGTGGCCTCTCTCGTCAACAAGGACGACGACGACAAGATGGACACACGCCCCAGCCAATCCACATCTCCCCGGTCGGCCATCATCGACGCAGAAGATGAAAAAGTTCTTATCGCGGTCAGCGCTCTGGGTGACATGCGGGGGACCGGGTTGGTGGGAGGGAGTGAGCCTGGGCCGTCGTCTGCTCGGTATTGGGATACGTCGCCGTCGCGCGGTGGGTCGGGTGGTACAAGTTTGAGTTGAGACTGATCTTGGGTATCAGCAGCAACGTCCACCCCATCTCTGTCACGAACATCGACCTCTTCCCGCGCAACATCGCCATTGACGCGATCCATGAACGGGGATGAGGACGAGGAGATGGTACGGGCCGTCGAGGGCGACCATCTTTTAGCTCGAGTGTCGCATTTGCCTCTGGTGGGCCGCGCGCTTCAAGTATACGATTATAGCAAGGCAAACTCGCGGGTTATCAATGTGAGTATTGACGGGGGTTGTGGGTGACTCGGTTTTGACGCTGTGTAGTATGGAGCGGGGCTGGTGGAATCGTCTGTGAAAACAATATCACGACCTGTGATTGACCGTCTGCCGGTGGAACAACTGGACGAGTTTGCATGCCGGCAACTGGATAGGGTGAGTGTGATGGACCGTCGCTTTATTTGCGGTTGACGTTGTTGTCAGCTTGGAAAATACGGAGGCAAGGTGGAAAGCAATGAGGGTATAGAGATTGGTGATGGACGGGGGAGACGACGGAGCCGAGAGGAGAGTGGAGAGGAGAGTGGTACGTTGGCTGTTGGTGGCAGGGGCTTGGGCTGAGGCTTTGCAGGAAAAGGAGAGCAGCAAATTGAGGTCGCAAACCGAAGTAGCTGGCAAACGGTACTCGTGGAAGCCAGTGGAATCAGTGCTGCCATCAGTGAAGAAAACATGAAGCGTCTAAAATACTGTTTACAGTGGCTACAGGTGAGATTTGTGGAATGGAAAGTGATAGGAACTAATGAGGGGACAGTACGCAACAGGACGGATTGACCAGCAGATTTCCGTGCTCCAACGATTCCTCTCGTCGCTTGAATCGGAGCTTGGAGGGAATCCCGGAGCGGTGGTACCGGTGGGGTCGATGCGGACGCTGAAAGAGGTAAAACGGGATGTTGTTGCCACTGTGCGGCAAGTGGTGGAGGTGATGAGTAAATACGCGGGAGGCGCACTGCCGGAACAAGCCCGAGCAACAGTGCGCAGCATCATTTTGCTTCTGCCAGAGCGGTGGGCAAGTGCGATGCAGCAGCAAGAGGCCGAAATGCACACGAATGGGACGCAGGGAGGAGGGAACGAGGTGACGGCGTCAATGGCAGAGCGGGCAGCTCGGCGAGTGTTGACGCTGGCGACAGAGAGCTTGGAGATGATGCGGGGTGCGACGGGAGTGTTCAAGGAGAGTCTGGATCGAGCGGAGGCGTGAGTGGTGCCAATTATTATCCGACGTGGGTGCTAACAATGGATGCAGGTGGGTTGAACGACTGCGGATCATCGGGATTGAGCGTCGTGGAGAAGGGGCGCCGAATTCACCAGGAGTGAGGATTGAAAATCTACGGATCTCATCGCTGTACGGGACACCAGCAGGGAGTCGGCGTGAGCTGGAGGGAGAAGAGACGGAGACGGAGGGCGGGATGCGACGACGACAGCGACGACGGATTGCAAGTCCGTCCCCGGTTAGAGAGTAGTATCTGTTTGGATGTATTTGTGCAAGGATAGTGTATCACAACCATGTCTACGGCCAAAGAACGTCACTATCAACAGCTCAAGGGAAAGCTCCAAGCGATCTCGAAGGAGCTTGAGCAAACCGAGAAGGAATTCGGCGAGTTGGCTCGGCATTTGGAGTCGATGGACCGGCTCGGCGCAATTCAAGCCGCGCAGTGAGTCAAACATTGGAGATCACGCACATGGCTGACAGTGAGACAGATTCATGGCCGTGTCGCGACTGCTGGACGGAGAGATGGCGGAAAAGACGCGAGACGGAATTTGAGACAAGACGGGCTTGTGGAGCTTGGCGGTGCAAAACGTCAGAGGGAGAGTGTTGAAAGCGTGGGAATAGTGGAACGACTGCGGGGAGTGGATTGTATTCCAAGCCGTTGACGGCACATTCAAATAGTCTCTCGTTTTGCCATCTGTAGCCTGGTTGCTGCAATGCTCGCCCTCGTTCTCTTCCTCGCTCTCGTCAATGCCTCCCCCGCTCCCCGCCTTACTACCTCAATCCCCCTCGTTCGCTCCCCGCCCCCCAATGACACAGACACCGCGCTCTGGCTCAACAACATGGCCTCCAACCTCCGCTCAAAGTACGGTGTAGCTGACCCCATTCCAGCTCAACGACGCGCTATTGGCTCCAATCAGCTTGTCAACCAGGTATCTACCTCCCACTCCCTCACCGCTCAATCTCACTCTTTGTCCAAGAACGCAGACACCAGTTACTTTGGAACCCTCGCAATCGGAAACCCCGCCAAATCTTTCAATGTTATCCTCGACACGGGCTCCTCCGATCTCTGGGTCGCCTCCTCCAGCTGCTTCTCCGGCTGTGGCACCGTTCCCTCCTTTTCTGCTTCTCAATCCTCCTCATTCCGCAACCTCTCCAGCACTTTCCAAATAAAGTACGGCAGTGGAGGTGCATCGGGTTACCTTGGCTCTGATCGCGTTCAGATGGCCGGCTTTGCAGTCACTTCTCAAGTCCTCGGTACGTTTCCTTTTTTCTCTACCATCTCCATTCTCACCTCTCTACAGGTGTTGTCAATGCCGTTACCGCCAACCTCCTCCAATCCCCCGTCTCTGGCCTCATGGGTCTCGCCTTTTCCACCCTCTCTACCTCCCGCTCAATGCCCTTTTGGGAGACTCTTGCCAGCACAAACGCTTGGGACCAGCCCCTCATGGCCTTTCACCTCACACGGTGTGTTGCATCTCTTTTCCAATGTTCCTAATCTCATCCCTTCTCCATAGATTCAAGGGCGTCAACGGGGCTTCTAAACTAGAAGCAGGAGGCTCTTTTGACATGGGTTTCACGAATACTTCTCTCTACACTGGCAACATATCCTATGTCGATATTCCCGATGGCGCAGAATCATTCTGGCTTATTCCGCTGACCCGTACGTATCCCACCTCCTTGTCTTTCCCATCTAATCGCCCCCCAGAGATTACCGTCCAGAACCAACCTCTTACCGTTAGCGGCACAGTCCTCGCCGCGATCGACACCGGTACCACTCTCGTCGGAGGGCCTTCTGACGCAATCTCGGCCATATTTGCTCAAATTCCAGGGGCACAACCAGCAGGCCCCGACTATCAGGGTTATTGGGCGTATCGTACGTACTTTTATCCCGCCCGCCTTCCCCATCTCACATTCTCCCAGCCTGCACGACTCAAGTTCAAGTCTCCCTCACGTTTGGTTCTGGCCCCGCCTGGAGCATCAACCCCAGCGATTTTACCCTTGCACGGATCGGCGGAGGCTTTTGCGTCGGCGCCTTCTTTGAACTCAACCTTTCTGGCTCAAATTCCCCAACCTGGATCATTGGCGATACCTTCCTTGTACGTCCCTCTAACCTCCCCATCTCGCACCCACTAACCCACTTTTACAGAAAAATGTATACTCTGTATTCCGCTATAATCCCCCCGCCGTAGGCTTTGCCAACCTCTCCGCTCTCGCTGTCTCACAATCCAACATCAACGCCCCCCTACCCTCCCCCTCCATCGGAACTGGAGACGTCATTTCTGGCGAACCAGGTCGTCCATGGATATCCGCCCTCGCTCTCCTTGTCGCCTTTGCTTCTGGTCTCCTTACATTACTCTCCTAGACTTTTTGGGATTTTGTCGATCAGAGCATCCTCACCTCACGGACCTTACGTATTGACATTGTCTTTATAATTGCAATATATGCGATGGTTGGACGCGACAAGAAATGCTCTAAAATTAGATCCTAGACAACACAAGTACTAATAACACAATCGCCTAGAATCCCCCAAACCCAGTCATGTGCTGCGCAGCGTCCCGTTAGAACGACCTATATTTGAACGACCACACCACTTACCGGAGGTACCATGCCTGTTCCGTTGACGTAACCCGGGGCAGAGCCCATGCTGCGAACCAAAGTTGAGCACCCAATCGATCTACAATCTCGTCCCACTCACCCGCCCTGCGTAATCAAGAGCTTGTTGAACCCGGGGTTGATGATCGGCACCTCTGCTTCGGCTTCCTCTTTGACCGTCACCTTTTTGCTGTTCTCCTTCACTTCTGCCTCCAGCTTCGCCAGCTGCGACGCGTGGTCAGTCAACGTCGCATACGATCCATCTCCACACACCTTGTCCACCAGCGACCGCTGGCACTGAATTTTGTACGGCATGTAAAAGTCATTCAGTGCGTGCTGCCATGACAATTCCATCACCACGTCGGACCGCAGCAGGTCAAAGCAGCAGTACAGCATCGCCGCAAAGCACTCCTTGTTCCCAATGTCCACAAAGTACGAAAGCAGGTCTTCGGCCACTTCTGTCGACCCGGATGCCGCCGCCGTGACGATCGCGTCCTTGAAAAGTTTGTCCTGCTTGGACAGCGCAATCGACTCTTCCCACCGCGAATTTTTCTACCGCAGTCCATTAGCTGTCTGCGCCCAGACGAGAACCACACTCCGCACCTTGTATAGATGTGCTGCCAGACGACGGAACTCCAGTAGCTCATGCTTCTCAAGCCGCGATGCGAGATTGGTGCTATTAAAGTTGTCAAAGCTGTCGATAGAGTCGCGCAGCGTCTTGTAGTCCTCCTCTTCAATCAACAAGTCGTTGTACGCGTCATTCACAGCCTCGATGTTCAACCGTTGGACAGACATCAGGTACGATCGGATCAGCGGCACATTGTCGTCTCGAAGGAACAACCGAACCACCCGCGTGTGGTCGATCCGGGGTGTCAGCACCGTGAGTAGGTCAACCAGGAGCAGCGGCTGCTCTTGGAGGTAGAAGCTCAATGCCTTGTAGTATCTGCGACCGCCGTTAGTTTGAGCGAGAAAAACATACGCCAAACGCACATTTCAACATTGGCAGATTTGACGATAACGTCTTTGAATTGATTGTGATCCCAGGCAGTGGCTGCCCGTTCCATCATCGCCAACGCCGCATTGTCCTAGTCCCGCATTAGCACAACGACGGGGAACACTCCACCCCGACTCACGAATTCGTCGTATTTCACGTAGAGGAAAACAAGTTCTGGCCACAAGTGTGCGCTTTCTGCCGATTTGATGACCTTAGGAATGTTGATACGGGACACGAATAACTTCAGGTGCTCCATCACTATGGTCACGTTCAGCTACCGAACAACATCGCATTTGCAAACCACTCACATTTCTCCGGACGATACTTGCTGTAGAGAATAGACAGCTCGGTAAAGATGCCCATCTGCATATCGGCGAATCAGCCACGCCTACCACCAGAGCAATCAACTTACATGTGCACGCTCCAGGCTCAAACCAGCCTCAAGGAGAGACAACACCTCATCGAAATAGCCTCGCTTTTCATACTCTTTGATGAGGTTGCCAAGCTCCTCCTGTACGAGAATCAGTATGGGATGCACGAGAAGATTCTGCGCACGCACCGCATGAACGATAATGTTGAGCCCACAAATCTGTGCCAGCCGGAACTCGGCCTTTTCAATGCATGCCTGGTGGACTTGCTTCCATACTCTGTTCAAACAACCACGACATGGTTAGTACAGACTCCAACCCGAGTACCAAGAACGAACTGGGTATTCCCCGCTTTGCGAGCACTTTCCACAGCGGCTTGGTTCTCCCCCAGGTAGATGAGTGTTGTCGCAAGACGCGCCCAATTTGATATGCTTTGGAACAGGAGCTTCGCTGCCTGGTACAGCTCATCGTTGAAGCACTTTTCGCCCACCTCCAGGACGTCAGCAACGTTCGTCATCGCTAAAAAGTCTTCCATATCGTGGAGCCTATCAGTCTTGGCATATGCATACGCGAGTTCGGTGTCGATCTTGGGTTCTCGCAGAGACTTTCTCGCCATTTGGAGGAACCGGACGAGGTCGTCGTGCTTCCCGGCTCGGTTCGACAATTCAATGACCTCGAGGAAGTTGCTCGGGTCCTCCGCCTTGATGTACGAGTCTGAATACTACAGTGAGGCCATCGCGGTCGTGGGTAGAGCGAGAACGTACCGATGGCATCCTTTATGCGCAGGCCATCCAGCTGAGCTTTCGCGAGGCGGCTCCACACCTGGGGTTGATTGATCTTACTAGCGTAGTCCAAACCACGGTCGATACTGGCGATATTATCCACCAGGACGTTGATGGCCTGTGCGTGCTCCCCGTATTTCTTGTAGATGGTAAACGCCTCCTCGTTGAGACCATGCTCCACCGCTATCCGCGCAATCTCCTGGGTATCATACTCGTTGAGTTTGTTGATGTAATTCACCACCTTGCCCTTGTCAGCTCGTATCGCTGTCAGCAAAAGCAGGTTCTGGAGATTGCGGTTGTCGCTAAACGGCGATGGTTCTAAAATGATCTTCTCGAGCATTTCTATCAACTCCAATGGGAGATCGGCTTGCATAAAGGCTTTGACGGTCGCAGAAACGTCATCCGGATCCGTGCTTTCCGGCAGAGCGGTCGCAGTCACCTTGTTGACGAGACGTCAGCGCAGTCCCTCGCAGAGGGTAGACAACGTACTTGGTCAATGAGGGCCCTACGGTGCATGTTCTCAGGCACCAGTACTTGCTGCCACAGCTCTACACGACGGCGCTTAACCAGGTAACGCGCCTGCTGCTTGAACATCGAGTTTTCATTGGTGATGTGAATAAGTTCTTCGTCGCAAAAGCCCTTGGCGTAGGCGATGTATGCCAGGTATGGATCCCGCTTCTCGCAGTATTTGCCGACCACAAGAGGCTCGTAGATCTAGAAGCAGAATCCGTTTGCCAGGGAAGAACACTAAGAAGGGCTGTACACCTACGTTGTTCTCCTTCAGGAACGCTTCTGGGTTGTTGTTGCTGTCAATGTAAATCTTGGCCAACGCGTTGTATAACGCCGCATCCCGTTGGCCGCCTTGAATGCGGGACTCGAGCCACGGAAGGATCAACTTGAGACGATTGCGCTTTTCCACTTCTTCGACCAGCTCGTCTATGGGGAAGGTGCCAGTAACCGATGCAAGCAAGCTCTTGATCGTAGCTTCATCGCAATCAACGTCGAGCAATCCTCCCACAACTTGGGGGCACCGGGCGGAGTTGACCCGCTGGACGTATACTTCGATAAAGTTTGTCAGACCGTTTTGGTAGAGATAGAGGACGAGGTCGTGAACAAAGTCGAAGCGGTCGCAAACAATAATCAGAGGTAGCTGATCGGCAAGTTTGGCCTCCTTCAAAAAGTTTTTCACTTTCTCGGGGTTGTAGTAATTGCTTTCCCGGCAGATCCGTTCTACCTCCCGGATTTGTCCAGTCCGTGTCGCTGCTTGGATGTACTTGAAGTGGACCTCGGGGTCTTGGCTAATGTTGACGATAGAACCCAGGTAGTAATAAAGTCCTGTAGTCGAAAGGTTAACGCGATGCACAGGGAAACACAACAAGCCGACATACCCTCGAAACTCTTGAAGGACTCCATCATCTCGATGATTTTGACAGGCCCAAGAATGTCCGAGTATTTTGTGGCCACCTGTATCACGACCTGGAGATTTTGCCGAATGTTAATTTTCAACATTTCCTTCATACATTCAAGGGATTGGTCTGTCGTCAATCGGCTAAAGTAGTTAACGAGCCACTAAAAGGGAACTTCAGAATGATGTTTTGGTGAGGACAGGACATACTCACCTCGGGTTGGAGCACATTTGTATGCACGACGACACGCTTGATATCCGCTATGTCGTCGTAATGTTCCAATGCCTGAAAGGAAAAGTGAGCACCCCGTTCGCCAATTTCAAAGGAATAACTATACCCTTTGCAAAAGTCCGGCTTTCTCGCAAAGATTTGCTATTCTAGGACGATCGTAGTGGCTAAACATATCGTTGCCAAGGATCGCATCAGCCACTTGCGGCGCATTCAAGAGGTTCATTTCAAGTAACCGAGTCTGGAGATGAGCCTGCTCAGGTTTGTTGTCTTTCAAGGCGTCTAGAAGGAAAGCGGTCGCGGGTTGAATCATGTTCTGGGACATGAAAATATCGACCACCTAGGAAACGCGGGTTGAGTTGTCAAGATCGACCGCCTACATAAATAACTTACACGCTCTACATCCACCAGAGGGCCACTCTCGTCGTTAACAAGCTGAGTGGCGAACTCGGCACCTTTCTCTGGATTCGCTCGCATGATGTGTTGGAGGAGGGCGACGTAGTCGGGTTGGTAGCCGACCTTCTTCGAGTAGAGCAGTATCTTGTCATATTGACCAAGTTCACCGAAGGACGCAACCACCTTGTTCGGGACATTGGCTCGTAGATAAACGCTAAGGGCCAGCGTTGTATCGTAAACACGGACAACATCCCCGAGTTCTTCGCTACACTCCAACTGCGGGAGATGGCGATATCAGTCGCGGTGATAAAGCATAGAACGATCACCGCGGCAGACCTTGTTCTCTTTCAACCACTTCTCTAGTAGCTCCTTCCGCCCTTGAGTCAGAACTGGACGAGCGAGTTCAAGCGATTCGTGTTTGTTCAAATCGCCCTTTTCCAGAAGAATGCCAAAATACTGGAGGATAGGGGACAAAGATCCAGGAGCCGCAGGGACGTGCTTGAATTGTTCCACAGTTGCTGGCGTTCGAAGGATCCCCTGTAACAGAGCAAGGTCAGGATAACAATCAACTGAAGGTTATCGTTACGCACTCGGGGCGAATTCGCGGCAATCTTGGCCGCTTCGGCGTACTGACCACTGGCGAAGAGGTGTTGGAATTGCTTGAGGTAAAGCTCGTCTGCTCCCGGTAGGTTTGCGCGACTGGCCATCTTGAAAGCAAGCTCAGGGTTGTTTAGAGTGGACAGGATGTATGGAACGACCGTGCTGTCGTCAACGTTGACACTGAGGACCTGTCCCTTCTTGTTGACTCCAATGATACCATTGGTGGCATCATGTTCGGCCGTCACAAAGATAGTATCCCCACTAATGCGGTTCATGTAAATGTTGGCACCTGATTCAAGGTCGTAAAGGTGAATAAAACCGTATTTGGTAATGAGATAGACCACTCCGTGTTTCTTAGAGACTTGCATAGAGACTGGAAAGTCGTTTGCGGCCTCTTTGGGAAAATAAACATCGACTGCTTTCTTGGCAAACGGGGTATTGGGAGGTGTGTGGTCGATTTCTACAACATGAAGCTGGAAGCGGGCATCAAAGGGTTGTCCAAAGGGCAGAAAAAGAATCTTACCTTTGCTCCGGTTGCGGTGCGTACAGCAAATGTGAACAATTTGGTGGGTACCGAGCTCCCATCGATCTTCAACTCAGCGAACGCGGCAGCATGTCCCTCGATGGGTTGGCTAACTCCCCGGTCCTTACTATAGAGCTGCATTGCACCTTTAACTTTGAAACCAGCCGGGTTCGTGTTCCCTGCGATGCCAATAAGAACTAGCCACTTCTGGTCTGCAGATACCCTGTAGTTGATGATCTGGGCCCCAGCCAGAGATGCGTGGCGTTCGAAAATCTTCTGGGGGGGCGATGTCGCATCCGCTATTGACCAGTGAAACACAGAGGTGTCTGTCACGACGCCAATGATGGACTCCGAAATCCACTTCCAGAATACAACATCTTCGTTCATTTGGTGGGATTTGACCTTGGTTTTAGTCTCCATGTTGAAGATCTGGAGCTGACGTTGAGCTAAAATGCGAGAGTAAGGTTGGTGTTAGATATATCCGAGCATAATAACCCACCTTTCAAGGCAATTATCTTTTGAGAAGGGTGCATGATCGCCGAGTCTGCAGTGATGGGTCGCCGCATAACGTTGTTGGCATCTGCCAGGTCGACAATGACGACTTGGTTTTGTTCTCCGACTTTCTCTCGTACGCATATGAACCGATCAGACTCGAGCGTAAGGGACTAAATCCTTCGTCAATACAAACCGACGGGAGGAAGTGCGTCAGCCCACCTGGAACGATATCGACTGCGGTTGGATTCCGACGGATGATAGTTGTAGATGCTCGCAGAAAGCGATAGGGATGGGTCCGTTTGCTTCCATATTTGAAGCGATGTTCGAAGGACGCGGGACTGGCGAGTGTGGTTATTCGAGCAGGATGCGCTGCGCTGGCTTTGCGGTCGGGGATAGAATGTAACAGAGCACGGCGTTCAATGACGTGGGAAGTATGTATACTACGGCTTCCCTGAGACGGACATACAAATCATGATTCATCTTCTAAACGCAAGGCCTCCTCCACTTCATCGTCCAAAACATAGCGCGGGGCATCGTTACCGTATACGACTCGTTGTAACACGATTGCTAGAGATGTTGCAGTCAGTGTCTCTACCCTTCATGCTGCGGTTTGTGATCATACCAAAGTCCACAGTAAGCTGGAAAATGGCACAGACTCGAAATTGAAGGGGGGAACCCTGAAAGAAAAAGTAGGCAGTTCTGAACAAGGGACAGGTTAGCGACGCAGAGCAAGCCTGGAGGAGCCCCTACTTGAACGAATCTCCCGCCACCCAACCGACCAATGTCGACATTCGGAATCCGTACAGAGACTTTTGCCGATAGTTACTGAGACATGGAATTAACTCGTGTTCTACGACGCTGTTGACCCATGAGCTCACCTGTATAGCTGCGGAAGTGGAAGCGTACTTTCGAGCCCAAGCGCAAAGAACCCCAACGAAGAGACAAACCATCCCATCCTCCCAAGGATAAGAAAGGCGATTGTTAAAACGACACTGTTTATAGAGTGTCAGGAACGGTGGCAAATACGTGGTAAATGGCGGCGCACTCACATCATAGCCGCAAGAAACTCCAAGTACTTGTAGGGGCGATGAACATCACATCAGGGACCAAGGGATATCTGAACTAACCTGGGCGTAGAGTTTCCACTGCCAAAAGGCGAGGGGTCGAGTTGGCGGCTCCGTGACTTCATCGGTACCCGTGTGTCGGTATCGGATGCAGATGTACAATAACGCCAACTGCGCCAATATCATAAGTAAAGACTGAATGAGAAGTGCTGCCCCATATCCGTTTAGCCGTGCATAGAAGCCCCAACTAGGTTGAGAGTGGGCATTACCTATCTCAAAATGGTTACCCAACCAGAAGTAACACCTTGCAATGTTAGCTATCAAAAGAATGGCACAAACGTCACGACTAAACCCCGTAGAGTCACTATTCGTGGTGTTTGAGTCAAAATACATCGGGAAGAATGAGCCAATACTTGCCGCCTTCTGACGATCGAGTAGGCTTGATCTGCGTAAACCAATGGTGGAGCAACCGCTACGGCAAAAGTCCGAGTGAGTGGTTAATCAGCGACCAAGATGTTCACCGTACCCATTCCGACCGAAGCAAGAACGCTTAACCAGGAACCCGTAAGCAACATTGCAGCTAGATGCTTGACGGACAGTAGGGAATATCGAATGGCCGTCAAATCAAACCGCGGGAATACGCGCGCCGGTTTTCTGACCACCCCCACGAGCACGTGTTTACAAGTTGTTAACCAAGCATGGCCCAATCCCGCAAGGCAGCTTTGGCCAAGTTGAATGCCAGTCGCGCCGGAGAGAAACGTACTACTCAATATCAGGTGTGTGCCATGCCCCTCTGCGTTGTCGCGACGCGTCTTGACAACAAAATAGCGAGAGGTGGCTGGCAGAGACGACCGAATATACGATGAAGTAGATGAAGGAGCATATCAGAAGATCGTAAGAAGTCGCCTCCTGATGGATGACTTTGTGGAGGACGACAACAACATGGGTTACGCTGATAACGGGGAGGAGGATTGGGGAGACAACCACTCAACCGATGAGTTGGTTGAAGGAAAAGAATTGGAAGGTGAGTTTCGTGTTTCGAGGGCTTTTCGAGACTGTTTATCTCTGTCTTTAGAGCCTTCGCCATCTCGGTTGGCCCAAGGCTCGCGCGGCAAGGCAAAAGGCAAAAGCAAACGACAAACCACCGTTCCATCAGCTCAGAAGACGACCTCGGCCGAGGCATACCGGAAACCAATTGCTCAAGAATACGAGAGTGACTTCATGGCATCTATTCTAAATGCCCTCGACAATAGTTCTCTCCCTGCACCCAAGAGCACGAAACCAGTCAATGATCGCAAGAGAAAGAGCTCCCCCCAAGGTCTTCCGGAACAGCATCAAGGACGATTAACCAGGCAGGCTATTGAACACCGCTTTCAAGACGACCCTATCCCTTCCTCGGACATGCCAGACGGTTTTGATCATTCTCTCAAGACGACCAAGAAACTCAAGGTGGAACACGACTCGTCGTCTGACTTTGAGTCCGCGCCGGATGATGGAGAGACGAGCAATCCGTACGACACGATGCTTGACGATGATTTTGAGGATGTACACTTTACGAAGCTCTCGGTTGAAGGCGGGGGAGATCTTGTGTTAGGAGAAGCCACTTCAACAATCGCCAAGCAGCGTGATATCCAGGATGAAGACGGGCAGCGCAATCGGGTTTCTACTAACTCAGGGGAACCAGATACCAAAGCATTACTTACAGATTCACCCTCGTGGTTGAAGGTTCTCGACGCCCAGGTGGTCGAATCGGCGGATTTCGATACGTTGGGTCCCCTTGGAGGTGTGGTACCATCGACGTCCACTCAACCAGTGACTGTCCTGCAGGGGGACGGTTCTCTTCGCTTTTTCTGGATGGATTATTTGGAGTTCGAAGGCAAAATCTACCTCACTGGCAAGGTGCTGGACCAGGGGACGCATGTCTCAGCAGGGAAACCACCTCGACCAAGCTGGGTTTCGTGCTGTGTCATCGTGGGGGGCCTTCAACGGAATCTATTCGTGAAACCACGGAGACTGAAACTGGGTATGTCGTCCCTTTTCAGCGCTTAGCTCCTTTAATGTTTTCCATCACAGATACCGATGACGAGGAAACAGATGTTGCTCCAGAAGAGAACGACATCTATAGCGACTTTGACCAGCTAAGACGCAAATGCAAGATCAAGACATGGATGGGCAAATTTGTGCGACGTAAATATGTGCTCGATGATGTAGACAGAGAGGATGATCGGGAACAAAAGTATCTCAAGGTGGTATATGGTTATGATGGTGGGCTTCTCAAACAAGGTGCCTGCGCAGACGCCAACTAATCATTATTCAGAACCTCAAATTCCACTCGATGCACAAAGTCCCGCCATCGAAAAAGTTTACGGCACGAATACTAGCGCATTTGAGCTATTCGTGATGAAGAGAAAAATCATGGGTCCCTGTTGGTTAGATATCTCTCAGCCAGTAATTAGCACCAAAGGTGTACGTGTTCCTGTCAACCCTTTGATCGTCCCTCTCACTCAGTCGCAGGTCTCCTGGTGTCGAGTTGAGGTCGAAGTCAACAACCCCAAGCACGTCCGCCCGTTTCCTGAATCCGATGCGACCGCTCCCCGTGACATGCCTCCCCTCACCGTAATGTCTTTATCACTCCGAACTATCATCAATCATGCGACTAGTCAACGCGAAGTCGTGTGTGCTTCTGCACGTTTCTGGGTGGACAGTGCGTACTTTTGCAGGTCATGCTTGTCTCACTCTCAAATACTTAACCGTCAGTCAACCCCGATGACCCCACCCCCCCGGAGGAACTACCTCAGTATGTGCATACTGTGGTGCGTTGTCTGGACAAGTTTCCTGGAAAGTTTGAAGAAAAGGCCCGTGGCGAGCGATCAATCGTTCACACCATGAAGAACGAAAGGGCGCTACTATCGAGTTTACTGAGTAATATTTTCCTTCAATTTTTCAAGATCTGTTGAATGACCGTTCTGTTCCGATAGCGGTAATGAAGAAGCGGGATCCAGATGTCATCGTCGGGCATGAGTTTTTAGGGGTGTCCTTAGATATCTTACTCCACCGTCTAAAGCAGCTCAAGGTAGAGCCGTGGTCATCGATTGGCCGGTTCCGAAGAACCAAATGGCCAACCATAGGGAAGCAGGGGACTAATATAAAGTTCGTCCAAGGACGGCTCCTATGTGACCTGGCTAGCGATGCCGCGAAGGTAAGGGGGCCCACGTACGTCAGAGGACTGTGTTGACATAACCCTAATCAGAGCATGATTACATCCACTACCTGGTCACTCACCGAGATGTGTGCAAGCCAATTGAACTTCAACCGACAAGAGATCGACCCGGAAGATACTGCCACGTATTTTGACAGTACAGTCGGATCGCCAGAGCGACTTCTGTCGTTTGTTCGTCACTGCGAGATGGATTCCTACCTGCAAATGGCTTTATGCGCGAAAATTCAGATGTTACCGCTTACCAAACAATTGACCTGCCTTGCTGGAAACTCCTGGTAGGTCAACAGGTCTTCATCTATCGCGAGTGCTCACAAAAGTCTTCCCAAAGGAACAAGACCCTCAATGGTGGGCGAGCGGAACGCAACGAGTACATCCTTCTGCACGAATTCCATCGTCTGAAGTTCATCTGTCCTGATAAAGTATGGGGTAAGAAAGCTGCTATGGCTGCAATAAAGGCCGAGGCGGAGGATGTCGAACAGCCGGCGGGAGGAACCGCGCAGCGGTCGAAGCGCGACAAGTACAAGGGCGGTCTCGTCTTTGAACCCAAGAGAGGGCTCTGGGATCGGTACATTCTGGTGATGGACTTCAACAGCCTTTACCCTAGTATAATCCAAGAGTACAACATTGACTTCACCACTGTATCCAAGGCCGAAATTTTCGAGGTAATTTGCCCTTCTCTGGTACGCCATCCGCTGACTCTTTGTTGTAAAGAATGGGGAGGAAAAGATTCCGGAGGTTCCGACACCCGAGACGCCACCAGGTGTCCTACCGCGCCTCATTGCCACACTTGTTAATCGTCGAAAGCAAGTGAAGGCATTGATGAAGGATCCGAAGGCATCCGCCGCCAAACTGATGCAGGTATGCATACGTGTCCTTGACCTACGTGTTCCTAATATATATATCCCGTGGTTCAGTGGGATATCAAGCAAAAGGCTCTCAAATTGACAGCTAACAGTATGTACGGCTGCCTCGGGTTTGAGCATTCAAGATTCTACGCACGTCCGCTGGCCGCACTCACAACATTCAAAGGACGTGAAATTTTGACGCACACGAGGGAACTAGCAGAGAGTCTGCAGTTGGACGTAAGGATAATATTTCGTATTTTGAGACGGAGACTAATGCCCGTTCCATCAAGGTCGTTTATGGCGATACCGACTCTGTCTTTATCAATTCCAATGCGGATAGCTTCCCTGAGGCATTAAAAATGGCCAGCATGCTCAAAAAGCACGTCAACGATCGTTACAAACTGCTTGAGATAGACCTCGATGCGGTGTTCCAACGCTTACTGCTTTTGCAAAAGAAGAAGTATGCCGCCATAAAGATGGAAGGTCCGGATACCACATCAATTGAGATCAAAGGCCTAGACATGAAGAGGCGTGAATTCTGCGCCTTGTCGAAGACAGTGTCAAAGTTCGTCACCATTTCTTGAGCTACGACTAGTGTTGAAAACCTCGACTTTTCAGACGTGTTTTGGACTGTATCCTCTCCGGAAAACCCACTGAATCTGTGGTCGAGGAAATTCACGACTACTTACGGGATGTTGCTTCTCGTGTTAGAGCGGGTCAAGTTAGCCTTGAAGAAGTGACAATCTATAAGGTAACACATCTCCGCATGAACCTTGCTCCTGCTAACCCTCTGATAAGCGGCTGGGTAAAAACCCGGAGGAGTACGATGCAAAAGGTCAACCCCACGTCCAAGTCGCTCTTCGTATGAAAGCCCGAGGTGGTAGTGCAAAGGCCGGGGATGTCATTCCCTATGTATTTTGTCTTGGCCCTGATTCTCAAAGTTCCCGAGGTGCACAAGCCGATAGGGCACGACACCCAGACGAAGTTCGCAGAGGCGGAGACGACGTTCTTGTTGGTCAGTCGGATCAAGCCAAAGAGCCACCGCTCGCTGAAACACTCCTCCCCAGATTATGAATTTTACATTTGCCACCAGGTCCTCCCTCCTATCGAACGGCTTTGTGACCCCATCGAAGGCACTGACCGGAGTAGAATTGCAGAGTGTTTGGGTGCGCGCGCCTGGATTAGAACCACCCGGCAACGTTCTACTGACACAGCGGGGATAGGTCTCGATCCTACCAAGTATTTGAACACGGCCATCTCTGCTCCTACTGAACGCGACTTTGCAACACTTGGCTCCCTCATCCCAGATAAAGAACGTTTCCGAGAAGTGGACCCTTTTGTCGTACAATGTCAACACTGCACTGGGTCGTTCGAAATTATCTCGATTGCATCGCCCGAGGTCAAAGTTCGCTATACCTAACGGAGTCCGTCACTGATACTCGTATGTCGCTAGGGCTCTGCGTTATCCATGAAAGGTGTACAATGCCCCTCTTGTGAAACAAATGTCAGGGAAGCAGATCTCGGGGGGCAGCTTCATTTGCAGATTCGCCGCCACCTGGCGCATTATTATGATGCATGGTTTGTCTGCAACGATGCTACTTGCCAGAACAGGTCCCGAAGTATGGGTATGTACAGCCGGAGATGTCTTCGGATCGATTGTCCCGGGTCAGCCGTCAAGGAGGTGAGGGACATGAACTGCTTAGCCTCGATGAAGAGAAGTATTAACCGGAACTTCCTCAGTACTCGTCACTGCAATTGTACAACCAACTGTTGTACTTAGCTTCACTGTTTGATGCCCCACGTATCTTGAAAGCAACAGAAGGAACCGCACATGCTGGTAGGTCTATACCTCTATTCCGTGGTTCCCATCACTAAATGCGAGTGTTTATAGCCGAAACAGCTAATGTGCTTGCTAACAATGCGGTCTTATTTGATATGATGCACCGCCTAGTTGTATCTTATCTTGATCACTGTGGCCGGCAGTGGGTAACTCTTGATAATCTCTTCTCTTTTGCTGGTTGAGGGGTGGTGATGGGCTTTTGCTTTCTCTTTCTCTTGTTTTTGTGTTAATGTGAAGCTTCATGAACCTGGAATCTTTGGAAATGAATCCCATTTCCTGGATTATCTCCATCCAAGGGCTGTGATCTCTGATTCTTCTGATGGAGGCCATTTCTCCAAGCCTGTCCAACCAATGGCCATTGGAGTGTCTCCAACTGGTCAGTGTTCCAATTGCCTCCAATTTGTCAGAGTTCAACCACCACCCCATCTCTGCAACCCCATAACTTCATCACTGTAGCACTTACTGTTCTCATATACCCTCCCACTCTCCCCATTAATTAATGTCCCAGCTGTAAAAGAGCACAAGGAGTGGCCCAAAGGACAGCAACAGTGTAGCATCATCACAGAGCCCTGATGGCCAACCTCCATCAGGAAACCTGGTTTTCTCTGATCCAGTGGATTGGAGACTATTGGAGCCCCACCATGTTGGAGACAGTACCCATCTGGTGCAACTGATTGGAGGCAACAATGTGTTAGAGAATCAAGTATTAAATGGGGAACCCATCCTGAATCAGAGAATGGACCCTTAATTGGAGAATCCACCTTCTTTTGACCAGGATTGGAGAATGTCCCAGTGCCCAACAAGGCTGTTGCTGGTTGTGACCATCTGGGGTGTTGGAGATAGTAGTCTCTGCTTGGAGAAAACACAGGTTCCTGATGTCCTTCCCCATTTAGCTGCAACCTCACAGATTATGGGTCCATGAATACTCCAGTGTCATGACTTCATATGAAAGGCAAAGTGTCACAACTTCACTAAGAACACCACTTAGTAGAACGTCCCATGGTCCCTCCTACCCTTATACATGAACCTCAGTATATTGTGTAGTGTGCAGTGCTACTTCCAGATGCCCAGTAGAACATCCCACAGTTCCCTCGTGTCTTGTCTACAACTCTCTGAATGCACATAGTGCCCAAACATCTACTATCCCATGATAGTATCAAGACCCCTCAGCGTACTAATGCTCACCATTTGGCATAGCCAACATCACAGCAAGTCTATGTCCACAACATCCCAGTACATCACAGCTATTGCATAGCTGTTCAGCCACCTCCACAGAACATATAGACCTGGGCAGCACCCAACACTGCCATCTCAACAGACACATAGCCAAAGCTCTTGTCCAACAACACCACAGCTCTCCATTGCACCACTAGCAGTGCACAATCACTCAGCCTCCTCCACAGACATATAACCTTGGGCAGCACCCACCACTGCCACCCCCAACAACACATAGCCTGTACAGGCCCATAGCTGCAATGAAACACAGGATGGAGAACTGCTTGGTATACCCTTAGTCTAGTATATAGTCTCTAGCTCTCAGTAGTAGCAGTTCCCCATCTAGCAACTTGTATCACCTTGTACCTTGTCCTCCCATCACCTCTAGTTCCTCAGCTCCCTCAGCTCTCTCAGCTCCTAGTCATACCTTCTTGATCATCCCTAGTCTTAGCCCCTCGGCACACCTCCCTCCTCACTGCCCTGGTCTCCTTGACCACTGTTGTCTCTAGTGTTGTAACTGAGTGATCGCACTCGGTCTTGACCAACCTCCTAAACTCCTCAGTTTGAGTACTCCCCTTCATCACACACTCCTGTACCATTATTATATCTTGTATCCCTTACATCCTCTGCTCATTGTTGCTGTTACAGACAGCTCTCAACTCTGCCACACTTATACTCTTGTACCTCATTGACATCGCTCAGAGCTTGCTAGAGCTCTTCATTGTATTCCCTTGTCTCCTCTCTTGAATATCATCATATTAAGCACCTAGCTCATCACTGTCACTCAAGTGCACTTGCCCTTTGCATCTTAGTTCAAAGTCTCTTGACTACTAGACAAGCACTCATCACTTAGACATTCCTCACCATTGTCAAGTCGCTTGAACTCTACATTCCCACAACTCCACAGGCCAATGCACCTGAGGCGCTTAGCCTTAGCAGAAGTGACACTATCAAGCCACAAGTCTCATGTAGAGCCCTTGAGACTCTAGTATTGCAACACAAAGCTAGAGCCAACACTACAAGCCTAGGTCCCCATTTCCACATAGATCCTGTCACAACTATGCTCAAAGGGCAAAGCTAAGGCTGACACTACCTTGGTTCACAATGATGTATGAGGAATACTACACAAGCACAACTCAGCACTACATCATCACTGTGGGAAATACAGATCTGTATGGGACATGCTGGTAGAAAATGCTGTTGGCATGTCCCATACATATTGCTAGAACATAGGATAAACATAGGATAGAGATGTCAGTAGCATGTATAATATATTGATTTTGTCTATAAATTATTACATACACATTTTTCTTACAGGTCATCGCCATTTTTGCAGCATGCTTGCAACCAGTCAGAGAAATGTGTATGGCAATTGATTAACATGTAAGTGAGGTGTAAATTACATGTACATGAGCTGTCAAGAACAGGCTCATATCAGGTCAAAAATGCCAGTGGTGTACCAAGTGAAAACATGCATGCAACAGGTAAGAAAAAAGACTTCACAAAATATCAAAACTGGACAGAGAACCAAGCATTAGAGTCACCAACTTTGGCAAAAAGTCATTGATGGTTGGGAGGAGTTGTCAAGAGTTGTTGAGTCATCCAAAAGCGTGCTGGATGTGCAAGAGAACAAGGTGGATTGTGAGAGGAGGGGATAGCATCAAGAGAGGCTGGGGAGATAACATGAGTTTTGTTAGTGCTGTAATACAACTTGATATATACAAGAACATACTGTCAAGTGGTGTATAGAGTCAGTTCTGAGTGGCATAATTGTGACCCCCTTGATGTGTCACAACCTTGCTCAAAGGGCAAAGCTAAAGCCAGTGTGACTGTCAGCACTACCCTTGTAGGTGCCCAGGTAGACTCTCTCACAATTCCCCTACAACTTGACAACTTGCCTTCCTTGTCAAACACAATGCTACATCTACTATCCCACAGTCCAAGTCCTCATGTTTGCTGTTCTATGCCTTCACCCGACTCTTCAAACCTTTTATGTTGTGCTACTCCACCTAGCATCATAGGTGCTCCAATGATGAAGAGTTATGCCAAGACACTCTACACCCCTGGAGCATGCTCTGCTACCCTCCATACTCCAAGGAGGTGCTCTCAACCCCACTTGGCTCCAACCCCACTCTCCACTACAACACATCATTCCTCTATGTCATAGGCTCCACCAAAAGTAGTATAAGTAGTAGTCCTGTACCATCGTTACATTCCTCATCTAGCAACTTGTTGTTCCCCTTTCACTAGTTCCTTCACTGTTCCCTGTCTTCCCTTCCTGTTACCTCCCTTAAATCCCCTTTACACCTCTCATATTATATATCAACTACTGTTACCTCACTCAAACTCCATCTTGTCTCTATAATGCTAGTACTCTATACACTGTCCCCTTATCACACTGGATCCCTGTGAACTTCACATGGCTGTCTTCATCCAAGCTACCCAATTCCTGCTCTTCCTTATTGACATCCTTCCCTATCTACACACTCACACTGGTGAGGCTACCTGTGACCTCCTCTGCAACTTTGCTTCAGAGTTAGACTGAGAACTCACCTGTCATTGCCAAGCAGGTATTGCTAGAGATGCTTAGCTGTTCTATGACATGATGCATACAAGACAATAGTGGAGGAGTTCTAAGTGGCACAGTCTTCCTAGGTCATCTGTACTTCTTGGGAGCAGGTTGAAGGGCATTGTTACCTTTATCAACCTCAGATTGACTGTTGAGGGTTGCTAAAGTGGTGTTGTGGCCATTAGCATAACCTTTTCTTGCTTTGGCACCAGCAGTCTTTGAGGGAGCAGCTCACTTGGAGTGTGAAGAGGTAGCCAGAGGGGGCACAAGGTTGCAGATAGATGCTGCTGAAGGGGCTGAGTGCTTGGTGGCTTCAGACCCATTGCTACTGGACTTCATCAACTAGCTCAAAGATGCCACAGCAGTGGATGATGCCATGGAATGCTTGATGCTTGATGACAATGCTAGAGGAACCTTGGGGGCAAGTATAGATTGTCAAGCCTTCTTTGCCATTGGGTGGCTCATATTATCCTAAGTTTGGACCAAGGGATATGAGTAAAAGACAAGTAAGAAGCAGTAAGTAGCTCACCATGTTATTAGCTGGCTCTGGGTTGTCCTGTAGAAATAATGTCAACAATGAGGAAGTGAAGGTTAGAGACTTGCAACTCTGGCTTACCTTGTATTTGACATCATAAACACACTAGTAGACAGGTTTATATGTCATGAATATAGAGAATATTCTGCTTACTTTGTGAGGGTATGGCTTGATAGTTTAGACCAGGTTTTGGTGTACAACACTTGAGACATCCTCAGCATTGTTGTTACTCCCATCATCCAATGGCTCCCAATCCTGCTTGATCTTATAAGGTTTAAAAGGGTTGTCATGCTCACCCCAGTCATTGTCCATATCTTTGGGTCCAGGTTCTTCCACTTGAGAATCTGGAGTAGGTGAGTGATGAGGTGCCTTGCCCTTGCCCTTCACATTGAGCTTCTGAACATCAGGCTTAATGTCCTCAGGCTTGGATTTAACAGCAGTATGGGCTGGTTGCTTGGGGCAGCCAACCAGCCTTGCCTTGGACTCCAAATGATGTTAGCAATGAAGCAGATACAGCAGCAGCAAGACTTACCTCTAAGGCTACAAACAGTTTGATTGGGGAGAGTTGCTTCTCATCGTCACTATTGTCAATGATAATGTACTTCTTCTAGTATGTGGCAATGTAAGTTTGGGTGAAGTACAAGAAACAAGGTTTCAACTCACCTGCTCCTCTTTACACCATTCATCTGGCATAAAGCATTTCCCCTGTTTCTTCACCTTTGCTCTTCCATTGGTTGACCCATTCCCACAGTAATCTGTTATCATACTGTAAATCAGCTAACAGTTCTCAAAGTGACAGAATGTAGAGAAGGCAATGAGAACCTCAAATGAAAAGGGTATTAGTGAGTAACTCTATTGGCAACAATAGCAGCACAAACTCACCCATTTGAAGAATTTATTGACTGCTCTAGTGTCCTGGTTGGTAATGGTAATGTTCTTCTCAAGCCCAAAGGACCCCCACTTCATCTTAAAGAAGTCCTACAAGAAGAACATTATAGTAAGTACATGATATTGTCAAGGAAATCAAAGTATGTACTGAACAACCTTTCCATTCATTGTCATTGGTGAGAAGGAGCTGATGGGTAAGAAACTCAATATTGTGAGTTCCTGACACCTGGACAATACAGTCATTTCATATCTTATCTGTCAGTGGAATAGTCAGTCATAATTACAATTGCAAGACATATTGACTTACTGCCCTTGCAAAGGAAATCCTCAAGATCCCCTTCAAGCCATATGTTGTGAACAAAGTCATAGGCATGGTCACAACATAGCTTAGTATTGCAATGTGTGAGTTGAGATTGATTACCAGAATGGTGGTGATTGGCCATGGTAAAGATATGCACTGCTGGTGGTGCAATAGAGGGCTGTGGTGAGGTTTGGACAAGAGCTTTGGCTACATGTCTGTGGGGACAGCAGTGTTGAGTGCTGCCTATGGCTACATGTTTTTGTGGAGGTGGCTGAATAGCTATGCAATAGCTGTGGTGCACTAGGATGCTGTGGACATAGACTTGCTATGACATTGGCTATGCTGAATGGTGAGCATTGGTGTGCTGAGGGGTCTTGATATTATCATGGGATAGTAGATGTTTGGATGCTACATATGTGCAGAGAGTTGTAGACAAGATGTGAGGGAACTGTGGGATGTTCTACTGGGCATCTGGGAGTAGTGCTGAGCACTATGCAATGTACTGTAATTCATGTATAAGGGTAGGAGGGACTGTGGGACATTCTACTAAGTGGTGTTCTTAGTGAAGTTGTGACAGGAGGAGGAATGAGGCCATTTGGGGGTGAAATGTATGAGCAGTGCAATCTTATTGTACAGCTTCCTACAGTTTATACCAGTGCATCAGGGATTGTAATTTTACAGAGTGGGCCCCTAAACATGTTTGTTGTATATCTCTGTCAAATCTTCATGTTTCAAGCTCAAAGTTTAACCACATTGCACTGACATATGCATCTATAAATAGAGTTAGGATATGTGGAATTCCATCAAGATTTGAAGTCGCATGGCCCAAATTACAAAATGGTGCATCAAGGACCATCTAATCCCTGTAGTTGCTAAGTGTATATACACATGTCTAGATCAGCCTTCAACACTTGGGAGCTACTCAAAAAGATCTACACTCTAAAAGGTCCTGTTGACATAGTTGGACTGGTTCAGGATCTTATCAGATTCAAGCTTGATGAGACATAGCTCATGACCACCCAACTCAATAAGATGCACAAGATCTTCATCCAGATCTGTGTCATAGGCCATTCTAAACCAGTCTATAGGGACTATCACCCTCACCTGTAATCACTACATAGGGAGCATCACAGATAGTTCTAAACCTATCTACAAGGACAATCACTGTGCCTGCCACTTCTAAATCAACTGCCAAAGCTCATACTATCTGTCTCTTACTTGAACATTGATGTGGAACCCTGTTCCCACAGCTAGGGAAAATACTATGACTCACACAAGGTCATGTGACACTATGACACATTGACATTATGACATGGCATCTAAGCAGCAGCTACCTGGCATAGCTAAGCTGAACCAAGATCCAAGAATAGCTACGGGTATGTTCCAGATAGAGGTTCCTCAGTTAGATGACTCACACCTCCACTGCATCAATCAGCAGGAATTAAGCCATAGACAGTTGAACCACAACCTCACATAATAGGAGCCCACCTCTGGCCAATGCCTGAAACATGACTCAACACCACATGATGGAATAGACACTGATAACTGAGGACCTGTAATTGGTTGCAATTTCATCCTTCTGACTGTCAAAAAAAAATAATCAATCAGCAAGAATGCTATTTATAGCTACAAGCTGGTACCAAGAGGACCCCACAATGTGAGGCTCCACTAAGAACAAGTTGTCAGATGACTTGAAGGACCCATGTGAGTCAGAAGGAAGCATGTTGTGCCACACTTATATATAAATAGATACAAACAAGTTGAAAGGTATACAGTGATGTACTCTTTTGGTCACATAATCATGTGCTGCACATTAGATCAGCCATAGCACTATGAGTTTTGAGGCTCACCTTATATTCTTGGTACCTTTAGAAAGCCATGACTTGGAGCTTTTATGTAAGGCATAGCAAAATGATTATTATAAATTCCTATAGAAAATATATGTTCATTAAGTAACAATCATCATGTGGCTAATTTAGTGTGTACTCAGCTGAACATCATGCTAGATCTCTACCACTGTGAAGTTGGTGAAGACAAGGCTTTAGGTAATAGATATGATGTAGATTCATTACTAAAAGGCTATAAAAGAGAGTTGTTAGCATGGGGGTGGGCTACAAATATAATAAGACCTCTCTCTCTTGCCACCATCAAGCACATCACTAACCTCCTTGACCTCAGTCACACCTCCTGTCAGATCAGCTCAGAACTCAGTATTAGTACCAGGTTTGTCTCAAAGGTCTACCAAAACACACCATTCCACCCTCCCAAAGGCCCCTGCTGGACATTGTAGGAAGCTTAGTCAGCACAATATGTGCCATGTGATCTGCTTGATCATGTTAGGTGGGGGCTGAAGAAGTGGGGTTTGAAGGCTGGAGCAAAGGTCAAGAAGCCATTCCTGAGCATGTATCACAAATACATGTGGATGGATTTTGTGATGGAACACCAAAGTTGGACCAGAGAAGACTGGAAACATGTTATATAGTCAAATAAAATGAAGATTAACAAGCTGGAGTCAGATGGGAAGCACTGGGTGTGGAAGCAGCCAGGAGAGGGGCTGAGTGATTGTATGGTAGACCCTACCATCAAGTTTGGTGGTGGTTCTTTGATGATTTGGGGATGCATGAGGTGGGCAGAAAGGGGGCTGATGTGCAAGATTGACAGAAAGGTGAATGCCAACCATTATGTCAGTATTCTGGATGCAAAGCTTAAGGGCAGCCTCAAGAAGTAGAAGCTGAAAGTGCATGACATCACATTTCAGCAAGATAACAACTCTAAGCACATATCAAAAAAAGTGATAATGTGGCTTGAGAACAGTGGGATCAAAGTGATAAAGTGGCCAGTACAATCATCTGATCTCAATCTGATTGAGCACCTGTAGCAGCACATCAAACACAAGCTTGTAGGGTACAAGGTGTTGGCCAAGTCAATCTATAAGCTTTGGGACAGGGTCCAGCATGTGTGGGACACAATTGACCCCTCTGTCTGCCAAATACTTATTGACAGCATGTCCAGATGTGTTGAGGCTGTCATCAAAGCAAAGGGGGGTTACACCAAATATTAGTTTAGTCAAGATCTTCTGTTGTTCAGGGCCCTGTAACTGATTTGATCACATGTTGTCTCACAGATTAATTCATCTTGTTCACATAGGCATACTAAATACAGAATACAATACACCAGTCCAAAGCCCTAATTCATAGCTTTCTAATAGTACTACCCATGTAAGGTGAGCCTCAAAACTTGCAGCACTATAGCTGATCTAATGTGCGGTGCACAATTACATGACCAAAAGAGAATGTCACTATATAAGGTGGTGGCTCTGAGGGCAACTCCCCTCATCCCACCATCTGTGTTACCCACTAACTTGTAGCTCTACACTCTATAGTCTTTTGTCTCTCTTAACACAACATATATGACTATACCTTGGAGTTGCTCAGGTAAGTGCACAGGCAGTGATAAGACTGTATTGTTGCAGCAGATACTGACAAAAGGATCTTCTGTGTAATATTTGTTCCACTTAGCTTGTCAGATACAAGTAGATGAAGGAGGCCTGACCACCCCTTGTCTTCAGAACAGTAGTATCAGGAAAAAAGCTAACTACAATATTAATAACATTACATTCTGTAACCTGGTTGTCTGGTTGGAAACCCCCCCCCTTTATATTGTACCACTGTAGTCATCTGTAGTTTTAATACATTCTAGTTGCATCCTGTTGCATCCTGTTGTCAACTGTTGTTCTGTTGTAGCTGGTTGTGTGGATGTTGTATTGTCTGTTATTGTGCAATATTGTATAACTGTATGCACTAGTCATAGCTTTAAACATTGGTTGTAGATAGTTGTTACTAATCTGTATGGTAGTGAATAGTACCTAGGCCCCTCATGTTGTTGACAACTATAACTACTTCATAATACCATAGATGATTGTTGTTCACCATTACCAACAGTTTCTAATCAGATCACTCAGCTATCACATAGGTGTGGGGGGAGGGGGGGGAGGGGGAATGCTCTATTTTTTATAAATAAAAATAAAAATAAAAAACATGGAATTGGGCTAGTCAGACATTGAGTAATCAAATGATGAGCCATCCACCACTTGGGCCTGCTTACACAAAGCATCCTTGATAGCATTGGATGAGAAGACCCACATACCACTGCACATACAAGTGCAATTGTTGGAAGGGGGAGAGGCTTAGAGATATCCTTGTAAGTGATGCCAATGCTCCCTTGCTTGTTTACAAAAAATACAGTTTGAACTACATCATAGAACAGCTGCTGGAACCAATGTCTTCAGGTTCTTAAAACTACTCAACCATAACCCAAGTAGAGTAGACAAGTTTACTCACCTTACATGTGTAATAATCATCCTCAATCAAACACTTATAGATCTCATAATTTTTTTTTCCAAGCTAACTTGCACTTAGATAGGTGGTATACTTCACCAACAAGATTCTTGGCTGCAGTCTTGATGTTGCTTTGGACATGTTGGAAATATACATTGATCTCCATGGAGGATCAGCACAAGTGGTGGATGGCAGGCAAACAGAATACTTACATATGAGAAATACACCTCTTTATATGGTTTTGACTCCTGCCCCTCATCTCCATTCTCCTCTGCATCCTGGACCACATTGGACCACCCCTCACAGACAATTTCAACCTGCCACTCATAACAAGGATGGGGTTCTTCACCTATATAGATGGCCTTGACATAATAGCAGGCATGTTGAATTAATAGGTAGACAGGGTGGGGGAATCTGGCAGCTGCTAAGTGGGAGGCAGGAGTAGGTAGCTAGTTGTTCATGTCCTCTGAAGCCTTTGCAGAGTGGTGGGCATGATGACAGTACTTGGGGGGTGAGGTGTTGTGCTATAATAGTTTCAAGCAAGTCAAGGTAGACACAAGCAAGCACCTCAAAGGAACATACCTCACATTCTTCACCTGAATCCATAGCAGCACAGTCCACTTCTTCAGCATGGGGCCAATCTTCATAGAGGACATGGTCTTCCCATCTACCACCTTGCTTGACCAGTTCATTGTGCACTCCACTTGCAGTAGTCCATGTGGTAGTTGTCTAGTTAATGCTCTAGTATGTTGAGATTGGATGGGACAGATGCATCACTATTTACAGGCTGTTTATACATTATAGCATAGGGGTTGGGAATGGTTTTGGTAGTTGGAGGTGGTACTGGCCTCTACTGGTCACCTGAAAGGTTAGATGGACCATTCTGTGACTGGGAATAAGGCCTGTACTGTGATCCCAAGTGGACAGAGGTAATGCATGAAGGTTGTGTGTTGGAATGGGTACAAGGTAGGGCAGGTGTAGGCAGGATTACTGTACTGTGAGGTTGGGATGATGGGATGGCTGTATTGTGATTGTGCTGGAAGTTGGTGTGGACCAACTTCTTAGACTAATAGAAACCAGATAGAATGAGGGATTCCTGGATGGGTGTAGTAGCTGTTTGCTTTTTGGGTGCATAGTTATTATGGTGTATAAACAATCAGACCTACCAGGCTTATCATAAATGTGATCTATAAGAGAATTGAGTGGGTAGTGTAATTGTGACAACTTTAATAGTAAATGTGCTTATTGTATTTGTTTGATCCTCAAGCACTTTCATTTTGTGAAGCTGGTGGTTAGCTTCACAGCTTGCTGCTTGTCTTCTGGGTTACTCTGATGCTTCCCTTTGACTGCATGCAAGTGATTAATGAGTGGAGGCCAGTGAGCTGAAGAGTTTGCACCCACCCAACACTTCCCCTCTTGCTGACTACACATGCTTTTGCTTGTTAAGCTTGTGACTGTCTTGTTCCAACTTGATTCCTTGATCAGTGGTGATGTAGTAAGTGACAGTAAAAGTAGTGAGCAGTGAGTAGTAGAGTATCCAGGACTAATCTTTTTTGTGTCCAATAGTGGTATCCTCAACCTTGGAGCTATAAATTGTTCAGGCTTTGTGTTTTGGAAGCATGTGCAGGTAACAGTGAGGGTGTAAGGTAAGAGGGTTGGGTTGGTGGGAGAGGAGAGCAAGTGGGAAAGTGGGAGAGTGGGAGAGTGGGAAGGAGAGGTAGTTTTTGAAAGATTTTTGCATTCAAACTTAAGTGGCATATACACCAGGATCCTCTACCCCATCTACTCATTCTTCTCCCTCTCTCCCTCTCCCTCTCCCTCTCTGACCTATAATACTTCAGCCTCCAACCTACCAACACATCATTATGGCCAATGATCATGACATACAACCTACTGGCTCCTAACTTGTACTGGTGATCTACAACACCAACACCTCAACTTTTAACTTGACACTATGACTCCACTACAAGACTATATCATAACAATACTACAGTGGAATGACAATGCTACACCAGTACAACTCCATGACAGGACAACACTTTGATAGGATGATGTTATGGTAGGATGATGCTACAGCAGGACAACAATGTTACTATTATTATATACAAAATGGAGGCTATTATGGAAGTCAGGTGTGATCCAGGCCAAATAAAATGAAGGACATGAGGCATGAAATTACCACTCCATTTGAGCTCTTATACAATGGACAGGACACAGCAAAATGGCTCATATTCCCCCTTGATCCACTCCTCTATTAAATGGGATGTGTTGCACTACCAATTGCCACTAAAAAGTGCAAGCTTTGCCAGGAAGTGAAGGTCTACATGCATTGTGCAATCCTCAAGTATCACACTCCCTAATCCACTTCTGATGCCTCTAAGTGATCTATTGCTACCATTGCTGCCCAATACCACATCTCTGCCTCTACTCTTACATACCAATTAAAAGGTAGAACTTCTATGGCCAAGTTCAATGCTTCTAAGCACTACATGACCAATGCTGAAGAATAGGCCCTGCTCAACTGGGTCATCAATAAAGTAAAGAAGGGCTTCACACCTAGTCACTGAATAATCTGGGAATACACTGAGTGCACCCTGCATATTTGCAAGGGTCCTGAGTTTGAGGTTGGCCAAGTGTGGCTTTCTCACTTCCTGGAGTGTCATGGTGACACCATTGAAGTATTCTACTTAAGCCCTTCTGCTCAGAACTGGGCCAGTGGGCTGAATGAAGTAGTTATTGGGTAGTACTTTAATGCATTAGAGGAGATTGACCATACCTATGACATCCCAATGAGGAACTGGTATGCAGTAGATGAGACAGGTATGGCTCTAGGTCAAACCTGGAAGATGGAGGTGATTGGACCTGCTGGTTAGAAGGTCCAAAAGGTCCAGACCTCCAGAGATTGGAAGATTGTGATAGTGATGGAAACCATCTGTGCAGATGGCTCAGTACTCAAGCCTACAGTCATCTTCAAGGGGAAGAACTTACTCAAGAAGTGGGGGAATGAGAATTCATGCAAAGCTTTGTAAGTTAGATTGTAGAAAGTGTGGCTTGAATGGCTGATGACAGATTTCTTTGTTCACTATTTGTGTTTGATGGATAGGACTGGCATTGCACCCAATGGTTACATGGACTCCAAGTTATCCTTGACATGGCTTGAGGACTTCTATGAGTAGACAAAAGACAGGAACAAGTTCTGTATTCTCCTGCTTGATGGTCATATGTCACATTGCAGCTTGGCATTCACAGATCATGTGGCTGAACTTAGGATCCTCATTATTTCATACTCACCTCATACCACCCATACTTTACAAGGCCTTGATGTTGTGATCTTTACTATCTTGATGTACTATTGGCAGGTGGTATAGAATGTAAGATAGCACAGGTCTAGCCTCTCTGTTTGAAAAGAAGACTTTCTTGCACTTTATACCCTTATTAGAACACCCACATTCACACCAGATCTTATCAAGGAAGTGTTTAGAAAGACTGGAGCTCACTCCATTAACTGCAATACTACAGTGATGCACTTTTTTAATTACATGATCACACATGTGGCATTAGATTGACCACAGCACTGCAACTTTTGACACTCACCTTATGTGCATAGCACTGGTAGAAAGCTGTGACTTGGGGCTTTAATGTGGTATATAGTACCCTGTATTTAGTATGGCCATATGAATTATATGGGTTAGTTTGTGCCTCAAGAACATGTGATCAAATTAGTGTCAGGACCCTGACAAACCAGAGATCTTAACAAATCTAGTATTTTGTGTAGCCCCCTTTTACTTTAATAATAGCCTCAATATGTCTGGGCATGCTGTCAATAAGTGTCTGACAGACAGAGGGGTTAATCACATTTTACACATGCTGGACCCTGTCTCAAAGTTCATGAATCAACTCTACTGGTGTCTCATACCCTGCAAGCTCATGCTTGATGTGCTGCTACAAGTGCTCAATCAGATTGAGGTCAGGTGATTGTGCTGGCCACTTTATCACTTTGATCCCACTGTCCTCAAGCTACATTTTTGCTTTCTTCAACATATGCTTTGAGTCATTATCCTGCTGTAATGTGATGTCACATGCCTTGAGCTTCCACTTCTTGAGGCTTCCTCTGAGCTGCATGTCCAGGATGCCAACATAGTAGTTAGTATTCATCTTCCCATCAATCTTACATATCAAGCCCCTTCCTGCCCACCTCATGCACCCCCAAATCATCAAGGAGCCACCATCAAACTTGACAGTAGGGTCTACTGTGTGGTCACTCAGTCCCTCTTCCAGCCACTTTCATACCCAATGCTTCCTATCTGATTCCAAACAATTAATCTTTATTTTATCTGACTATACAACATGCTTCCAGTCCTCTCCAGTCTAATCTTGATGCACCATCACAAAATCCAGCTGTGTACATTTGTGATGCATGCTCAGAAACAGCTTTTTGACCTTTGCTCCAGCCTTTAACCCCCATTTCTTGAGCCCCCAATAGATGGTTACTGGTGAGACATCCAGATGCATGGTATTACTGAACATTTTGGCCACTTGAACAGCTGTATCAACCTCTTCTGACATGATTAGGTGGATAGCATAGCAAAGGTCATGCTGACTAAGCTTCTTAGGACATCCAGCAGGAGCCTTGAGGAGTGTAAAACAGTGCATTTATTGAACCTTGGACATGAAACCAGTACTGACACTAAGCTCCAAGCTAATCTGATGGGAAGTGCAGCTGAAGTTAAGGAGCTCAGTAACATACTTGATAGTGGTAATGGAGAGAGACTTCATTGGGTTTTGTGCTCCATCCCCTTACCCACAGTGCTCTTTTATAGCTTTCTAATGATGAGTTCTATCATAGAAATCACCTAGAGCTTGCTCATCACAAACTTCAGTGGCAGAGGCTCTACTTGATGTTGTGCTTGGTACACACAAACTTGATCACATGATAATTTGTACTTAATTGACTCATACTCTTTACAGGAACTTGCTAATAAAATCTGGCTACATATAATATTGAAGCTACAAGTCACAGCACTATGGTTAATCTAATGCCATGTGTATGATCATATAATCAAAAAAGTGTGTCACTGTATAATGGAGGACTAGTTTGTCCCTAGCCTCAAGACATCTCTTTAGACAGTATTTCTAGCTGATCTCTCTAGCACTGTAAAAGCAGTCCTTGCTGCTAATGTAGTCTCTAACACTTTGGAGCCACCTACACCTCTATTCAAGAGTCTGGGTATCACCCTAATGCTGTCCAACCCCTCCAACTTCACTCTATCTAAATGGGCAAAGTGGATGAACTTTTTGCTTGAGAAGACATTAGCATCATTCCTTATCAATGTCAAGTGTGGCACATCTGTAGAGACAAGTGTCCCTGCACTGATCTTTGAGTGTCTGGATAGTGCATTTCACCCTAACTGGACCCTAATAATAAAGGCACTCCTATTCAACATTAGACGTCCCAAGGAGTATATAGAACTCCTTCAGACTTACCTTGGACATGCAAAAGCCTTCACCAATATACTGGAGGCATGTTTACAAATCAGCAATACACAGCTGGTCCTGGCACACATGGAGATTGCTTGCCTCTATTTGGCTTTGGCAGAGGTGAAAGTAGACAGCTATAAGCAGAATAGCCAAGCAAAGCTATTATCAAGTAAGGGTGCCCAATTGCTAACCTCAAATGGGTTCTGGGATGCTCTGTGGAAGGATGATGAGGTGGCAAGATTGAAGGCAGATCAGAAGTGAGACAACACTAGGAAGTGAGAGGTTGCAAGGGCCAAGAGGGAGTGGCAAGCTAAAGTGATCTCCAAGAAATAAGGCTAAGTGTGCAGAGCAGCTGGAGATGTGGGCTATTGCTTATACTGCAGTGAAAAATGCAAATCCACCTTGGAAGTGTCTGGAGAAGCCAAAATCACCCAAGCACACAAGAACACCCACAGATGCTTTTTTCTCAAGTCAGATCTGAGCAGGTAATATTGATGAGGAAGAAGAAGGAACTAGAAGTGGGGAGGAGGAAGAATGATAGGAATTGGATATATGGTAGTGGAGATGTGGGTTGATTAATGTTATGTGTCCACATGCATCAAGGAGTCGATTATGCAATCCAGACACCCTGTTATAGTGACTTATACTGTAGATTGAATCTGCACCAATTTCTTTGAAATTATGTGTCCAGTGTTATTTGAGGTTTAGCTAATGCATCTGCCCATTTAAGGGGGGGGGGGGGGGTTGTATTTACAGGTAACTCTAAAGAAAAAACTTGATTAAAGGACCACTCAATAACTGTACTTGACATCTGAAAGCTTTGAGAAACCAAAGCGATGGCTGACTAAGAGTGTAGTTGTAGAGGTCCAGCAAACTGCAAATGCCTCTTGTGGTCCCCTCCTTGTCATCATGTGAGATAGCTCGAGTGTTGGAAGAACCCGACATCTCCTGTCAGAAACAGTTCCATAAACATCATGTGTATACTGTGGGGCTTTTGCACTCCCCAACAGTTTGGACTGAGGAACATGTACACAAACCATTCTCATTCTTCCACCACTCTTCGTCTCTCTCGTCTCATCTCAAATCAGAATCTTTGCCAGATTTCTCTTTTCTCTATGTCCTCCAACCAGAACATGAACGCTTCACAAGCTCACAATCTCGCAGCTACCGGTAACGTCCTAGAAATTTCTGACAGTCACTCTACCCCTCCCCCTCCCCCATCTGGCAATCTAAACGACATGCTAAAATCACCAGGAGCTTGGACTTCACACATGTCGACCCTCCTTGAAGTGCAATCTGCCAGACTCCAGGAGTACAAAGACACACTTGAGGAATGGCAGGCCAATGGTTCTAACCCTCAAACTAAGCCAACCATCCCCAATGAAGAAGTCAGGTTGCTAAGCAGTTGGATTCAGTCAGTAAATAACATTACAGAACCACCCCACAACCAACCAGGCAGTGGCAGTGCACCTTCACAAGATCAGACTGGCTTTACTCTGCCCACAGCCCCAGCACAAACCACTCATGACTTGCAACCACCAATTCCTTTTCAGTTCAGCAACCCTTCGACCACTAACACCTCAATCAACTTTGATGTCTTCACGACCTTTGGTGCCCCGAATCAACAACAAGGCATATTCGAAAGATTGAATACACTTTCGATACCTAATGCTTACTACAACAAAGTCAAGCTAGGCCGTCCAATTCCATTATACACACTTTCCCAACCGAGACTACGCGCTTACCGTGACGCTCCACCAGAAATCAAAAAGACCATGCTTCCCCATCTACCCGGTGCAGGCAACAAGAAATTCGACATGATAGTATGGGCACCCAAGGATTGTGGAAACTTCACCAGAGTTCAAGACTTCACCTTTGTGCTCAAAAAATGGCTTTTGGTCCTGGAACCAGCCTTAAAAGCGAGACCCGACCTCTTCACATGCTGGAACCATCTCATCAAATGGATAATCGAACACGAGCAGCTCGAAGAAGAACTTCAGGCTGTGCACAGCTTTATATCCAGGTTCATCTCTCTTTGGTTCACTGATCTGAACTATGCTCCTTTCCCAGTTGAAGAGGCCTTGAGAGCCTTAAAGGACTACGTCGTTAAGTTCCAGATCAAGGAAAATGTGAGTGCCATAGCAACCAAACCTGCTCAGACCAACTACTCCTCTGTCATCTTTGAGAACCGGCTCCAACAACTCCTTTCAGAAAGGCACTCTCTGGAAAAGTCCCTCCGAAGCCGGAAAGTGCTTCATTTGCCAATGAGAAGGGCACGTCGCCAGCAAGTGCAGCAACCCCACTACTACGATCTGAGGACACCCCACCATCACCTTATGGAATGAAAAGACAAGGCAGATCATATCCAAAGCCAACTCAGGCAAGCACTACTGCTGGCATTTCAATTCCCTTAAAGGATGTTCCAACAAGACACCAAATATCTGTGGTTCTAACGCCCTTGCCCTTGATTCATGCTCCAGTTGCAGTCGATCCAATCATGGCACATCGGCAGGATCCTGTTAGGATGATGCTTCCAAATGGTGTCCATACTCTAACCACCCTCTATGACGCTGTCGCTTGGAGAAAAACCCTCCAAAATCTTGATCTTGAGCAACAATTCCCGACTCTTGCCAATAACCTACAATACAGCTTCTCTCTTGGCAACATACCTCCCGTCTTACGAACAGAAACCCCATAGAACTCACAAGGAGCGCTGCAATATCCCGATGTCATTCAAAAATGGCTTGAGGAAGAACTCTTGATTGGCCCTTTGGAAGGCCCTTACTCTTACAACGAAATCGAGTGTCGCCTCAGTTCCTTCTTCCACTCCTCACCAATCAACACCATTCCCAAGGCTGGAGCACCCAGAAAATTCCACATAGTCCACAACCTCTCATACAAAGGACCTTCAGGAATCTCTGTCAACGACTACCTTGATGCCAATGACTTCCCAACTAACTGGGGTACCGCCGTCGAAGTTGGTGACTTCATGAGTCAGCTCTGTCACGTCGCTCTACCCCCAACATCCCTCTTCAGTCCAAAAGTCGTCGCAATTCCTCACGTCGATTTTATGCTGCTTCTCTCGAGACTCAATTCTTCAGGCACATGTCCTCAAATTATTGTCCTCTGCTGGCTCTTGTGTCCTCTTGCCATTCTGCTGTAGTCCGCCAACACATACACAATGTCATACCTTTCAGCCTATATGCTCAAACGCGTGTCTGCTTCAGACCAAATGCTAAGATTGTCTCTTGCATTACCCATATAGATTGCAAACGCCCCACCAGGCACAGTAGCTGTGTCAGTCGATGTTGAGGCCACCTTCCGCACAATCCCTATTAAACCGGATCAATGGAAATACCTGGTTGTGCGCATAAATAACGATTTCTACATCGATAAATGCCTACCATTCAGTGTCATGACTACTGTTGGCGTTCATGGCGAAACCATGGATGCTTTTGCAGAAATCCTTTTGAAGCACGGCTTCGATCTCGTCAAAAAGTGGGTCGATGACTGCACTATTTGGCTCATACCGCTAGTGGTAAACGGGGTTCAGCCGTCTACTCCTCCATTCACATATCGAGTCCCTGGCCTCAGCGTCATCTTTGACATCGCCAAAACGCTTCACATCCCCTTGCATCTGGAGAAGCTACAGCAATTTGGACCGACTATAGAATATGTTGGATTCTTCTTTGATATTGAAAACAAGACGGTCAGCCTGCCAGAAAAGAAGTGCCTCAAATACCTCAACAAAATCGAACTTGTCAGGGACACATACATCTCGTACCTGCAGGTGGCACTTGGACTGAAGGACTTGGAGTTGCTTCATGGTACCTTGATGTATGTCACCTTTGTTGCCTTTGAAGGCTGCTCCCACTTAACTCAGATGCAAGCCTTTATGTGAGTGATGAGCAACGGGCGGGGTAAACTGTATTCAAAACGTTGGTTCCTGTCAGCGAAGGTCAAGGAGGAAATAGACTGGTGGCATATGACCTTGCAATGTCAGTCCATTTCACGATCCCTCCAACCCCTCCCACTCGACAACTTGCGGCAATTCTATGTCGACGCCTCCTCCTCCTTTGGCATTGGTGTCGTTTTTCTTAACTCATCATCCCAAACTCTCCTATGGGACGCGTGGAAGGGCACCACCGACTGGCTCACAAGCGAAACCAGACGAAACATCAACTGGGCGGAAATCATAGGACTTGAACTAGTGCTTTACCTGGTCCAAGAGCTATCCATCACCAACACTCATATTCTTGTTTGTGGTGACAACAAAGCGGCCATCGAGTCCCTTCGTTGCGGTTCTTCAAGGAACCTGCCATCCAATCGTGCCATTCAGCACATACTCCAATTTGCCAGCACCTTCTCACTCCTCATAGAACCAATATACGTTCATACCAAGGAGAACCTAGCTGACAAGCCGTCACAAGGTATACCCCTTCTGGCCGCATGCCGCTATGTCTCCAGCTTTGACCTACCCAATGAACTCAACACTCTCCTCAAGCATGTTAAAGGGTAATGTGTTTCCCATTTACTAGATATACATTGGTCCCGACCCATCCCCATTGCTCAAACTTGTCCTGTGTCCGCTTGTTTGCCACACAATTCCTCTTGCCTAAATTAAAACTAATCAATATGCCTTTAACTCAACAGCGAAACCGAGTGTCTCAATGGCTCCAGATGTTCGTTCTAAGATCAGTGCAGTCAAGAACTGGACACCCAACATTCAAGAAAAAGGAACGAGAATGAACAAAGAGGACAACTTCCAGCACACTGCGCTTCGTCCTTTTGTGCGAGTGGAATCCAGAGTATCCCATTGGGTCTTGACCTTCTATCTTGACCGCTTCAGCTCCTTAAGCACCTCTGCAGTTGAATTTGAATTGGAGACGCAGGTTGAAAGGGCAATCCTATCTGGTCTTGAGCTTTCTACTTTAAAGGAATATAGTGTTGGCATCAAACGCTTTGCCGAGTTCTGTGATACCCAAGAAATACTGGAACGACAACAAGTACCTGCTAGTGAAGGCCTCCTCTACGCGTTTGTGGCCTGCTGTGCAGTAGGCAAAATATCGCAGAGTACTTTCAATTCATGGATGTCCGGTCTATGTCTCTGGCACACAGTCCAAGGCGCAAACTGGAATGGATCCAAAGGTGAACGCATGGAAATGCTTCGAAAGTCGATCAAGAAGAAGATGTCAAGCACAGTGAAACGGGTTCAGAGGCCGCCAGTCACAATAGAACAACTGTTCACTCTGGCAACGTCTCTCAACCCAAGCAATGCCTTCGATGTCTCGGTTGAAGCGGTCGCCTGTGTGTCCTTTTGGGGCTGCCTAAGACTCGGAGAAGCACTTATACAAACGGCAAATGGCTTCAATCCCGCGCGACATATTTCACAAGCCATCAAAATTAAGGTTCATAAAAACTGGGACAATGTCACTTTCACAACTCTGCGGCTGCCATGGACGAAAACAACCAAGTGCGATGGCGATACTGTTACACTAACCGCTCAGCCAAATGACCTCATGTGTCCCGTGTCAGCACTGGTACATCATCTAGAAGTAAACGGCTCAGGTTCCGAAGCCGTCCCTCTCTTCGCCTTCAAAGCACGAACAGAAACAGGACGTCTTTTCATGATGGAGCAGTGGTTCCTTGAGCGCTGCAACGAAATCTGGAACCGGGCAAATTCCCCTGCAATAACCGGGCACAGTTTTCGAATCGGTGGAGCCACAGAACTACTGCTACAAGGTAACCCGCCATATATTGTGCAGAGACAAGGACGCTGGAAGTCGGATGCCTTTCTTTTATACTGGAGAAAGGTCGAGGAAATCATTCCTACATTTCTATTGGGAAAAGTGCCAGCTTCAAAAGCGCTGGCTTTGCGTCAAAATATCGGAAAATATGCGCAACAAATGCAAAGCATAGTAGGGAATCGACATTAGTGATGTGTAGTGAAAAGAATCAATATGCAGGAGCAACACTTGCTCCGTATGTCTACACCATACATGGGGGTCTCGTGTTGTGAGTCAGGTCTGCTCGATCTGTCGCGTCGCGTTGCTCAGTTGGGTCACGTGCATACCTGACTCATGTATCCGAGGAAAAGACCAACTATCGAGTTTAGACTTTCTATTTCACAATATTGGACTTCTCCGTATAATTACAAACGCTTCGGGGACTCACTTGCTTTCGTTTTCCTTTCCAAGCTCCCCTCAGCGTTTTGACCTCTTTCTGTCTTATGTCCGATATTACGTAATCCTCTTTCAATTCTCGTTTTGGTCTTTCCCCTCCACCCCTACACACGATTAGTCTGATAAAATTGTTGCCTACTGATATGCTTAACCTTGCTTTTATGGAACGGTTTAGTGAGCTTGCCAATGCTTCTTATCAGAGTTGGAGTTGAAGCAAGCCAGCTTGCTCACAGTGCAGGCAATGTCTGGACAAGTGGTAAAGCAAGGTAATTCGATACACTAACAATATTGAGATGAGGCACCCCCTTCATCTCTTCAACCTCCTTAGGTGGAGAACACATATTCTTAGTGAGCTTCAAGCCAGGATCCATAGAAGTAGAAACAGGTGAGCAGTTGGCCATACCAAAGCGTTTTAGGGTGTTAAAGATATACTGGCCTTGGGGAAGAGAGGCATCCACTCTGCTTTAGGCTATAGAGACCTTCCCTCAGACGATAGACAGCTCTCGGAACCGTCTTGGAAGCCCTCAGCCTACTTCATGTATACAACCTCGTCATCAGGCATGACACTATTAAAATAGGCATTGAAGATGTCAATCGACTCAACTTTGAGGTCCTCAATAGTTGTAATGGCCAGAATGGTATAAATTACAGCCCAACACATGGTAGGAGCAAAGACTTTATTGAAATCGATGCCAGGACGTTGGGAGAAGCCTTGGGTGACAAGATGAGCCTTATAGCATTCGATGACACCATCCTAGTCGCGTTTGATCTTGAAAACCCAACAAGAGCCAATTGCCTTGTAATCTGGAGGTAGCCTAGCCATTTCCCAAGTGCCATTGTCAACGTGAGCTTACATTTCTGCCTGGGTCGCTTCAAGCCACTTGTCCTTGTCAGGAAGAGCCATGGCTTGATAGAAAGAGTGAGGTTCAAGAGCAGAGTTGGAGGAGTGCAGGGTGGTCTGAACGGCTGGAGAGACAATTTCCATCGCCTGAGAAGCAAGATTAGCGTCATCAGCATCACTTTCATCACCCCTTTCAGGCGCTGGAGAATCGTTCTCTTGGTACTCATCAGCATTAATTTCCTCATCTTCAAACACCTCATCTTCATAATGAGGCTGTCTTGACTCGTCCATCTTTCGCCAACTCCTTGGAAGGTTGCCGATTGCGTGCAGGGTAGCAAGAGGAGCCAGAGGCGACAGGCTTAGCTTCAGCAGACCAAGGATCACGCATAGACTCTTGTAGCTCGCGTCTGCCTTTACATTTCCTACTTTTATTAGAGAGATTTAGAAGGTGAGCATAGAGGGAACGGAATGGACAATTTGGATAAAGGAGGAGTGGGAATAGAAGATTCCTCCTTAACGTGTAACTCTGCTTTGCTTTTAGGAGTAGAATCTTCAGAAGGTGGATTAAAGGAAGATGAGCTGGAAGAGGAGAGATCTTTGTCTTTTAGAGGCCGGTATTCTTCAGAGTCATGTGGGGAGGCATTGGGAGGAGTATAGGGCTGATTGGGAGGAGGAGGGAGTAAAGATGATGAAGAGGAGGAGGAGGAGGAGAGAGGTACAGGAGGAGGTGCAGGTGCTATAGGCGCTGGTATAGGCGGATTAGCGCCCAATGGTGCAGAATAGTACCCACCACTAATTAGAACTAATGCCTGTTCCTCCTCAGTCCAAGGAATGCCTAGGAAGTCGTCCTCATCAAACACAATATCATGAGAGATGATGAACTGGTTGGTTTCTGGGTTAAAGCATTTAAAGCCCTTGTACCCATCTTTAAATCCGAGGTAGATGCAACGTTGAGTATGCCATTTGTTGCCAGTCCGATGCTTCTTCTACACATGTACATAAGCGCAATAACCAAAGACACGCAACATGCTCAAATCCGGTTTGGAGCCAAAGAAGGCCTCAAAAGGTGTCCTGTTAGCCAGAGCAGCAGAAGGAGTCGCATTTGAGATGCGAACAGCGAGCTAGAGTGCTTGCAATTACACAGCACAAGGCAGCTTCGCTTCAGCTAGCATGGAGGTGGTGGTCTCCTCCAGAGTCCGATTCTTACATTCTGCAATCCCGTTTTGCTGTGAGGTGTTCACAGTCGTCCTCTCGTAGATAATGCTCTGCTCCTGGAGGTAAGAATCTCATATCCTGCCAACAAACTCACCACCCTTGTCGTCTCTAAACCTCTTAATCCTAAGACCAGTTTGCTTCTTCACAAGCGCCTGGAACGCTCTAAAGCACTCAAACGCCTCTTTCTTGCGTCGGAGTGCGTAGACAGTGCAGTAGCGTGTGTGGACGTCAATAAACGTTAGCCGGTACTTGTAGCCTTTATCAGTGGGAGGAAGAGGGCCATGGAGATCAGAGACAATGATCTCGAGTGGGAAGGAGGTAGAGAGAGAAAAGGGATGACGGAGCTGCTTGCCTGCAAGGCATGGTTCACAAATTCGAGACAGAGAGTCGGATTTGAGGGCATCTGACTTGATTTTGATGTTAGTTGCCAGACTAAGCGTTAGAAGTTTTTTGAGGCGATCAGGACCAATGTGAGCAAGACGACGATGTAGAAGAGAGAGAGTGAGGGCTGGGACAGACGAAATGATGCCAGAGAAGGCGAATTCCGAGTTGGTGATGACATGGCCATCCAGGAAGGCGGCTTTCTTCCTGTAGGACGTAGTAAGGACAACTTCTTCTCCCTGCTTAAAGGTAATTCGCTTCTTAGTAATGAGAGCGCTCAGGCCGTGACGTCGAGCAAGCGGAAGGATAGCAAATAGATTGTATTGAAGTTGAGGCACATACAACACACAATGGAACAAGACAGGTTTAGCAGGGATGCTATCTATAACTAGCTGGAATAGGACATCCCTTCTGCTAGTGGCATAGACAATCTGATTGGTTACCATATTCCTAATCTAATGTTGATGGGGCGTCATAGTGCTTGTGGTGCCCGTGTCTGTGTTCCAATCGTGGTCAGTGCTGCTAGAGGAGCTGAGGGTGCTTGCAGGACTCGCCATGAAGGTCGCCTCATCATCACTGGAGCCAGAGTCGTCGTCAGCAGCTGCTTTCTTCACACTAGCAATGGGAGGAAGGGAGGAGGAAGAGGACACAGCCTTAAAAGCTTTGGATTTGCGCTGCTCCCCCACCTTGAGCTTCATCTACTGAGGCATCTTCTCTGGAAACATTTTCCAGCAGTTTTCAGGCAGGTGGGCCCTGCCATAGTGAGAGCACTTAGGGGACGACGTGCTGGAGGATTTGTGGCCTCTGGCGACCTGGGCAGTGAGTCCGAGTTCCTTGGCCTTGAGGGCGGTATCCCTGCGTGTCTGCTCGATCCTGAAGGCTTGTGCAACCTTGATGCGATCTAGAGCGCCTTCAATGGTAAGAGCATGGACAAAGGGTGCGCTTTCTTCGTCATCTTGGATGTTGGTAATGGCAGTGAAGACAAGGAGGGTGTTAAGAACGTCCTTGACAGTGGTGCCAGTGGGGAAGGATGTATAGAGACTGTCAGCAGTACACTCAACATGTCGAAGTAGGATGGGAGCAACTTGGCACTGTCATAGTGGGTGGCAGACAGTGACTGAAAGAGCTGGAACTGGTGAGGTGCATTCTACTAGTTGTGTACTACTTTCAGAGTGTTCCAGGCCTCTTGAGCCGTCTTGCCCTTGACCAGCTATGGTTGGCCTCGTCTATCATTTCTAGAATAGTACCTAGAGCAACACCTTGAGTCTTATACCATTCACGATACTCCCTACATTCTTCTAGCTTGGTACCAGGGGCAGGTTCCGACCAGCCTGGTTCAATGCACTCTCAAGCGCTAGCAGTGTGGATTTTAGCAGTGACATAGCATTCCCATTCGAGGTAATTGCCTTCAGAGAGGATGGAAGCAGGAGTAGACATGGTGTGGAGTAGAGGGGAGTGAAACGACTTGCTGGAAGAGCTGGAACGCATAGCAGTAGAACGATGAGCATCGGAGCGATGGTAGAGCAAGACAAGATAGGCAGAGTAAAAATATGGTAATGCTAGGTGATGATTATAGGGTTTGAACACTCCCTGGTTTTTCTACTGCTCCCTAGTTAAATCCACCACCACACCTGCAAATCAATAGCTATAGTCGAGAAATTTCCCACATATGTAAACAGAGTATTATATAATATAAATATAAGTATAAAATCTCCTATTGTTGGCCAATGCTGATGAAGATAAGGAAAACCTCACTGTGGTATAGGGGTATAATAACTACCCTCCAAGTTAGCTAATTTCCTCTCCTCTTTAGAGCCTGTAGTCTTAAGCAAGACTGGTTTTATTCTCTACACTTTTAGACAAGTCTGGGACTAGAGACTCTACAGCCATCTGTGATGAGAATTAACCATATAGCTATTGTATATTCATATGACACTATCTACATTATCTATATCTTATGAGATCTACAAAATATATCTTTGTAGTTGCAACACAACTCAGTTGCATGTTTCTACAATGCATAACTCCCTTTACACAAAGCTGATATGCCTAGAAAGCTTATAAGCCTAACTGGAAGAGATCTCTCTCTACATGTCTCTCTTCAATCAAAAATTAATGTCTAAGAAATCATCCCCTCTATGCTCACACCCAGTGACACTCTTAGCTCAGCCTCTGGCCTAACCACTGCTGCTCTTGGTACTCCTGTACTATCAACCCCTATCCTCACACAAGTGCAAGTCCACTAAAGGTATGTGCCTTTACACAACAACCCTGACCTTGCTTATCTGGCTTCACTCTTCAGCAAGACTCCTAACCTGTTTAATATCAGAGTTGGGATACTATCCACCAACACAAGGAATGCTATATGGCAGAATCTCATAAATGCACCTCAACATCCCAGTTGAGAAAGTCAACTTGAGGCTCAACCTACACTATCTTGGGCTGCCACCAAACCCACTGAGGGGTACCATGTCCCCCCTCCTGGGCTAATAAACTTTCTGTTCCCCCCTCCTCAAGTCCTTACCTAATAAGATGCTATAGTGGTAGACTCACCTACTATCAAAATCCAGTGCCTGATGCCTACCAGGTTGTAGAGAGATTCCCTCAAGCTAAGCAGACACCCAAGCTGAAGGGCCTCCCCTACTACATCTGAACACAGCTCTGTACCAGATACTCCCACCTAAAAGGGGGGAGTAGCCCTACCCCTCATTACCAACAAGACTGTTGAGGCAACTCCAGTCCCATCACAAACTACCCAAGTACAGGGAAACTGTGAGATTACCCTCAAAGCTGCCCTGGCTGGCACAAGCCAACCAGTCCCCCCCATCACAACCAACTGGAATAACTAAACCACCTTCAATACCCCTATTAAAGACCCCAACACCAGCTTTGGAGCATAGCCTGTTAAGTTGAGAAAACTTGTACCCAAGCCCACCAACAATGGAGATGTTGTTATACAAGAAGAGGACCCTGCTGCAGTAGAACATAAAAGGGTTCTCAACTACATCAATGAGCTCTCAAAAGTCTACACTCCTGAGTTCCTGGAAAATTGCATCAGAGAAATCTATGTGATTAACCCATATACATGTGAGAGGGGTGTACTACCCAACAAGTAGTGGGTTCCTCTTCACAAGAGATACAAGAACTTGAAAGAGTTTGCACACCAACACTAGAATAGACACATCCACACCTACATAGTAGTTTATAAAGGTATTGCCAACTAAAAAGTGGCCAATCACCATCTTCAGGTGATTGGCCAGCTCAAAGCAACCAACCTTGTGGCTGAGATTGAAGCCAAGGACTACAATATTAAGACCATGCTCAAGGACAGTGGCTAGTGCTCAAACATGCTGGCTGTCTTCTCCACCTCACATGCAGCCCATACTTCTTCTCCCCACCTTCACCTATTGGCATGAGACAACTAATATGGCCTTCTTTGTTCAAGGTGCCCTAAGCTGGGGTAACCTTGTCTCACTTGACATTGATAATGGCCTCTTAAGAATCAAGGATGTTATCATGGGTGTAATTCAAGTAATCCACCTGGTCATCCTCTTCAAGCCACATATTGGGGATGTTGCGCTTGGGCACCTATGTGCAATGCAACATCTCCTATGTCTCCTTGGACATGGAGGCATGGCCACTTTTATCCTATGTTTGTTTCACCTGTTTTTGCCTTGTTTCTGTGCTTCTGGGACTGGTTTCTCACTTATTGCATGTCACGAATGGGCTCAAAGCCTCGGACACGGGTGCTAGGACTGTGGCATGGGACAGTAGATGTCCGAGGGGGTACTTGGTGTGATGGCAGGGGAGACGATGATGAAGAGATGAAGGAGGCCCAAAGGGGCCTAGAGTAAGCGTCGATAGCAATGAGAGGGAGTACGAGCTGGATAGCGAAGTGTGAGGACTGAGGGTCTTGAGTATGCGAGGTGTAGTAAAGACATGGGAATGTAGAGTTGGGTTGAAGACTTGGTTGGGTCGGCATGTAAACTTGGTGTGGACTTAGAAGGAGGAGCGACAACGGAGCAATGGTGAAAGGTGGAGCTTGGGTCTGAGTTGCAAGTGCAAGAGGTTGAGGTCACAAAGGTGTATACAAGAGGACAAGACAGAGGTACCCTCTAGCAGAGGTACAGGGAGGTGTGAGGCAGCAGGAGTGGTTAAGAGGGAGAACGACGACACAAGGATCGGATGGAGTCCAAGTGGGGTCAGAGGAGGATGGTGACAATGACAAGAGAGACAGCAAGGGCAGAGTAGAAGCAAGGAGGCGTTAGGACAAGAGGGAGACAGAGATACAAGGGGGAAAGGATGAGTAAGGTGCGGAGCACCCCTCAGTGGAGAAGAGGGCAGTGGAGCGTGCCAGTGGAGTTTCGAGTGGGTCAGAGAAGCTAGTCATCATGGAAGTGGGGACAGTGCTGGGCGTGGTGTCGTGATGCAATGCTGAGCGGGGTTTGAACAGTAGTCCTTGTGCGTCACTGCGAACCTTGGTGGTCGGCTTACGTGGTGGTGTAGGGAGTCGGACGGCATCAGCGTAACTGAGTGTGGGTAGAGCACCTTCAGTGCCGGGCTGTGAGAGACTGGGCAGGTTGTAGGTGTGTACTGTGGGTGGCGAGGTAGAGAATCGAATACGGGGATTTGAGGCATGGGAGTGTAGATGCAGCATTGTGTTAGACTGTGAGGGCGAGGGATCAAGTCGTGGAGGAGCCGTGGGAGAGTCGACTAGGGTGTCTAGGAGGGTGCTGGGCACTTCGGGGGATGCAGTAGGTGGGTGCAAAGGGTTGAGAGAGTGGTAGAGTGGGTCTGTGAGTGTGGCGTTGGCCTTGGCTTTGCCTTTGCCTTTGCCCTTTGAGCATAGTCGTGACATTGCATGTGTTTCTCGCTCAGCTGGATCTGCTTTTCACTTGCTGTGTCTGCTTTTATGCTTTTCACTTGTGCTTGCCTCCATGTGCTCACTTGTGCTCATTCCACATGTATTCTTGCTTATTTTGCTTAGTTTCTTAGTATATAGCTAGGGTGAACAAGGGGAGAGTCTTCTCATCTCTGAGACTCCCCCTTGCCTCTTTGTCCCCAGGGTGTCACCATCTCTAGATTTGCTGTGTTTAACAGAGGAAACCCAAGTACTGGTCCATCTTGAGATTGCTGAGAGGCTGACCTCAACTGATGGAGAGGACCACTTTTACACTCCTACAGAGGCCACATCTGCATCCATCTCTAAAAAGTGGAAGATTTGCTTCTGCCCATCCAACACTACCTGAGACTGGCACATCCCCACCTTAATTGGGGTTGTGTCTCAGCTTGAACATACAACAATATTATTGCTGAAGTACTGCAATGCTTATTGTTCCTTCTCCCACCCCACTAGTGAGTGTGCTTGGTGGAGTGTGCTCAATGTACTGCCCATGGTCAAGTGGCCCCAAAACAATCTCTCCCTCACATGAACAAAAATCCACATAATAGAAGCAAGTAGGAAGCTGTGCCCCTCCCCAACCAAGGAGGCCTTCCCACCCCTGTTTTCACCCCCACAATGGGAGGGGCCCTCAACCAGTGAGGAAGAGGAAGAGGATGAGCCAGGTTCACTGGAGGAGGACACCACTAAGAAGCAATGAGGAGAAATCTGATTCACCCTTAGTAAAAATCGTTTTTTTTTACTTTTTTTATTTATGTTTTTTTACATACAATACACCCCTCTGCCTCATAAAAAAGACCCCTTGTGGTAGGCAAGGCAAAAACCTCCACCTCAAACAAACATGTAAGCACAACCTCAAGAAAATAGAAATGGACCCCTCTAGCCCATTTCTCCTGGGGGCTTAGGATCCCAAGCTAGAGATTAGTCTATTCCCTGTGGTACAAGTGATGATTGGGTGAGAACCCCTCCCCACTCTGCTTCTGCTGGAGATGCACACACAATACATTAAAAACATATTATTTTCCAACTAGCAACTCTGAACCTTTAAGGACTCAGTGCATCCTATAGAGGACAGCCAAATAAACTTTTCAAAGCTGCAAGGCTTATGAAAACTAATAAGTGGGGCATGCTAGCCTTGCAAGAAACACATGATGCACATGGAGCTGTTGCCACACTTAAGATGTACAACCTGAAAGTCTGGGCCTTTATTAACCCAGGCTCTAACAACACTATTGGAATAACCTTCCTAGTACACTCTAATTTTGTTAAAGAGAAATCTAAGAATGAAATTAAGCACAAGATACTCGTTGAAGAATAAGTACACTCTATTATGATTACCTGGAAGGTTGATGAAAAGATCTGTCTTGTAAATCTCTACACCCCCAATGATGATGGGGAAGCTGTTGCCTTTTTTAACAACCTCCAAACCTTGTCACTAAAACCTGCAATTGTGCTAGGTGACTTTAATAAAATCAAAGCTGAGATTGATCAGTAACTGATAAGGGGCCCTCCCCCTATAAGGGTTCAAGAAGCCCTGTAAACCCTTAATTGCCACCTTAAACTTAAAGATAGTTAGCAACTACAGAACCCTGTCACACATTCCTACATGTGGTCTGCCTCCCATCCTAATCAAGATAGATCCATATCTAAATCACAACTTGATTGCATTCTTACTTCTGAAAAGATGACCAAAAGAGGCATAGTGTGGAAACACTAAAGCTCTCTTGTACTGAGTGATCATGATATTGCCAGCATGGAATTCTTCAATGAAACTTCCCCCTATGTTGGAAAGGGACTCTAGAAAATGCATACAGACAATTTACAAGACAAACACCTCTTTGAGGAAACCTGTAAAATTTTACTGCAATGTGAATGTCACTTAAAAAACCACAAATGCACCACTGAAGTATGGATGGAGACCAAAGAGAAACTATACCATATTTTCTCTATATGACAAAACATGTGATGAAAATGCATGAATTAAAAAAAGAATAACCTTCTAAATAAGATTAAGAAGATTAAGAGCAGACACAGCTTCAAAAGAAGTCTGGACATGCAAAAGGAAGCTGACTGTCTTGATAATAAACTCAGCCAAATGGAGAAAAAGAAGCTCAATAAAGCTGCTGCTACCTCCACTGCATACTACCAGCTCAAAGGGGAAGCTGTAAATAAATACTGGTTTACTATTGGCAAATCAATTGCTGATGACTCAATTATCCATGGTTTAACCAATAATCAAAATTTGTTACAAACTAGTATAAATAAAATGATGGAAATTGCCACTGACTACCATGGCAAACTCTAGAAAATGTTCAAGTTCACCAACCCAAGATAATAAGCTACCCAAGACATGGCTGCACTCATGTTGGAGAAGAAATTTACTGAGGATGATCAAGAAATACTATCCTCTAAAATCATGGAAGTGGAGGTTGTCTCTGCTATTAAGAAGAGCCAAAATGGGAAATTACCTGGAAGAGATGGCTTTATCTATGAATGGTATAAACTTATTCTATCATGGAGCAAGAAACCACCTAAGGAGAATACCAAGTATCTGAATATAGTATACATTCTAGAAAAAGTATGGAATGACCCTCTAAGGGTTACTAAGGCTATCCCCCCTGAATATGTACAAGGCCTAATGGCTCTTTTATATAAAAAAGGTGATCACTGTAATATCCACAACTATTGCTCAATCACCCTGCTCAGCACAGACTATAAATTAGAGACTAAATACCTTACTACCAGATTAGGTAAAGTCACACATCATGTGTTACACCCCAACCAAGCTGGTTTTATGTCTGGTCACAACATTCTAGATCACATGGAACTAGCAAAATGCATCACAAAATACTGTGAAACTACTGGACAAGACAGTGCCTCGGTGTTGCTTGATCAGGAAAAAGCATACAATAAGATTGATCATCAGTATATGTGGGAAATTCTCAGAGCATGTAATATACCTGAACCCTATATTGAATGTGTATAACAACTCTATGCACATGCCAAAACTGCTATTATAGTAAATAAAACATTTTCACCTAAATACAATGTTCAATGTGGTATCCATCAAGGTAACCCCATGTCCTGCCTTCTATTCAACATCACAATAGAACCCCTTGCTGAATCCCTACATTGCTCCTCTCTAAAGAGCATTAAGATATCTGGTACTATCATATGGGTTATCTGTAAACTTTTTGCAGACAACATACAAGTGTATATGTCTAAAAAAGGTAAATAGTCCACCTTGATGGAGATTACTGGAAAATGGTGCCTTGCATCCACTGCCATGTTTAATAAACCAAAACTGAAATAGTGCCACTCAGCTCTAAATGTCACTAAAAAGCTGTTGTAGAAACCCAGGATTTGTCCAGAATTTCCTGATATTCTAGCAGAGTTGAAATTGCTAATTCTGAAAAACTCCCTGATGGTGCGAGAATTGCAAAAGATGGGAAAGCAATCTGTATCCTTGAAGGATGGATTGGTAATCACTCAGATATTGATGCTATCTGGAAAAATGTTCTTAATAAAATGAGACAACTTGCTGACAAATAGTTGGCATGTAAAATGACCTTCCAAGGATGGCAACTAATTATAACCTTTGCACTCTTATCCTGCACCTAATATTTAATGATGGTCAATGACCCCTCTGACACTGTTGTTGTGGAAATATGCCAACTAGTTAAAAAAGTGGTTTGGCAAGGAAAAGTGAAAAATATCATGCACATGGATGAACTTTTCTGCACAGTTATAGAGGAAGGGCTTAATGTCAAAAACTCTAAAGTGCAGCAAGAAGCTGTATGCCTAATGTGGATTAAGAAAGCACACATGGTGCCTAATAAATGCCCACAATGGGTAGATTTTTTTAATGAATTGATTTGCCTAAGTAGTACTGAGGACCCTTAAGACAAGAGGGTTATCTCTGTTTTTGACCAAACATGGAAAGAAGGATGATCTAATAAGTCATCCCTCTTGAAAGAACTCTGAAGCTGCCTTGAAACTGCATGGAAGTATAATGTCCAAGTGGATATACCTAAATTCTCTGAGGAGTCTAAGTTAGAAGCACCTGTGTAGCTTTCTAATACCATTGAAGCATTCTGAATAGAAGAAAACTCTACTGGAGCCTAATGGCTACATATATTCATAACATAAGAACTGCTGCAGACCTGGTTAGAATAAACCATATTTCCAATGTCCCATGTAGAGTACACCACAAATGTGTTCTAGCAAAAGACAAGTGGTTAATGGCCATCAAGCCAAAGTTTAACCCCACAATTGAGACCCCATCTTGAAGATCACAAATCCATGATGATCTGGACCACATGCCATACTGTATCACCACCTCACAATCTCAATTGGATAAAGAGCCTATCTTTTTGAACCCTGATGTTACTCACTAAAATAACCTTGTTCTTGCAACCCAGGTTTTTGGAACCAATAAACCACATTGGAACCTTCCTGCCTTTAGGCAAATTGACCTAATCCCAGACTGCCAAAAAGCCAAAGTTTACACCAACAGCTCTGCAGATAAGAATGGCCTACTAAACTCTGCTTGTGGAGCTGGACTGTGGTCAGAGGAAGAAACTTCAGCTTCTCCTTCAAGATTTCTAGCATACCACTAATGAATAACTACAGTAAAATAGCAGCAATACTAAAAACCCTGGAAAAAGTCAACCTTAATTGGCCCCTTCATATCTATACAGACTTGGTTTATATAATATGGGCTCTTACCACTAGCTGTGACTGTTATGAAGATATTGGCTGGCTTCACATGGAAAATTCCAATATTATATGAAAAGTTTTATACTTACTATGTATTAGAATAGGTAAGACTTGGATACAAAAAGTTGATACACACAAAGGTATTGAAGGCAATAAAATGGCTGATATCATGGCAAAAGCTGGCCTTGAAGGAGATGAATTTGAACTACTAGACCTTACTATTCCCCCTGAATGGGAATTCTGAGAGGCTAGATTATCTAGCCTATCTTTCCATAACCTGTATCAGTGGACCAATACCCTTGTGCTTTGCCCAACACATGAAAGAACAAAGGCAATAGTGAAATGTGTTTAAGACTTCTTTAAACATTGAGATGGTAAGAGGTACTCAGAAAAATGGCTTTGGGCTTCTCCTTGCCAGGAACCAATCCAGAAGGAAATCACAGACTTCTTATAGGTTACTCTACATGACTGCACTGTATGTGGCACTTTTTTCCTCCACTGGGAAGGAGAATGGGAGGAAAGGACTAAATGTTCCTATAGTACCTTGAAAACACTTGAACATATTCTATGCAACTGTCTCAACTTTGTTTGAGACACAGTTTGGTGCAAAGCCAAAAATATTTACAAATAGGCATGCCTCTCTGACAGCTCTGATTGGAAGATGCTGACCTATCTGGAGATACTCAGTATTTCTCTTACTGAAGCCAGTACCTCACACAACCCCAACCAAAAGAAACTGATGAGTAATTGAACTCATCTTAGGAAAGTGTTGGTCTCTAAGACTACATTTGTACTATGGAAATTATGCAATACATACTGGATCTGTGGCAAATGTATTACTAAGCAATGAGCTATTAATACATTACATGAAACAATTAAATGCTGTGCAGAATGAGATGCAGGTATTACTAAGCTTGCTAACAAGGACACTGCAAAAAAGATTTTCTACTTTGATGCACACCTGGCTGTTTAGGGCAATGTGTTTGAACAAGACCCCCATAGCCTACTCTTACATTGGATTCCAAAAGACAATGGCTAGGTGGGTGATGGTGAGTTGGTTGTCTTCTATGGTGGTGAGGATGCCAAAGGGGTAGTGGGTCTTGGCTGTGGCACAACTTAAGTCACCAGTGGATTCAAACCTTCAAAGGAGGATCCCTTGGAGCATTTCCACCCCATGTGAGACTTAGCCTTGTGTCCAAAAGACTCCTTCTCACTGGTGGGGAAGGGCTCTAAGTACACACCACCATGTACATAGAGGGACAAGGATAGTTCATGCTAGTCAGAATCCAATGGGGTTTTAGTGGGTTGGATGGCACTGGAAACAGTAATTCTCTGTTGAACCCCACACTACAAGATCCCCCCTGTGTCTTGGAAACTCTATCTGTCATGTGACTAGCCCTCATGTGACAAGACATCAGAAGGCAAGAGTAACACAGAGCCTGTGTTTAGTTGCAAATTTCATCTCTGGTCTCACAAAAAAAAAAAAATGGGTATAAAATATACAATCTGTGTATTCATGAAATTGAGTCACATGGAGAATACCCAAATGGTACACATTGACAGCATGTATGGAATTACAAAATTCTTGGGCTACATGCCTGTAGCATTTTTTATCCCAATACATGTCTATACACATGCTAGTGACCTATGTAGGAAATGCTGAAACACTATCAGCATGGTCTATAAATATCAATCTTTCCCACAGTATACCTAAATCTAAAGTCAGGTTTATTGAGTGGCCAAGTCCTAAGCCATAGGATGCTTCTCAGGAACCCCACATAACAGGATCCAACTAAGGATAAGTAAACATCTAAAAACATATCTAACCCACATGTGACAGATGCCCTTCAAATCCTAGGCCCATAGTTGGTTGTAATTTCCTGCCTTTACATGCTAAAAAAAATCTATCTTACTAGTCTGAGAGATGACCAAACCAGTGGCCTATCCCAGTCTATAACCCTAGGCTGAAGGGGTCTATAGAGAACTAGGAATCATCAAAGATTGACTATATGGCCCTAGGGAGTCAAATACAGTTGAACCTCCAGATAAGCATACACCTAATTAAGTATAACCCCCAAATAAGTATGGGCTTTTTGGTCTACTAATATAGTAGTCAGTAAATTATATATACCATTAAGTATACCTTTGATTAAGCATAATACATAACAATTTTGAGTGTCTAGCCTCAGGATTATGCTTAATGAGAGATAGTCAGGGGTGTTGTTTGACATGTCTGTTCCATCAAAAAAAAAAACCCTCCTTAGCTAGTTTTTTGTGTTTTTAGATTTTTTTTTGTCTTCCTTTTAAACCACTATGCCTCAAAGGCAACTCATAGCTGCAAAAATAAATGCATGGGATGTCCAGAAAGTTTCAGTCTGCACTTCACCTCTTCCTAGTTCTTATATGAAGTTTGAGGAGATCTCAAGCATCTTTGTGCTCCTTAGAATCTTATTTAGTATTTAAATTTATTGCTTATTAATAATACTGGCTATTTTCTAGAACTAGGCTTAGCAGCACTTAGGGGAGTGATTATCAATTTCCCCTTACCAGTTTACCAACTGAGAGAACCACTCCTCCCATATGGGCTTTGCCTAGAGGAAGTGACTCCCCACTACTCTATATGTGGGTGTTGATATGAGATCTACAAAACTCCTTTTCTATAAGGTCATTAACCACAGGTTTGAATTGTGCAGTACTGAAGAAAGTACTGGACCTGCCTAATTATGCTGGTCATGCATATATGGACCAGATCCTTCTACCCTGCATTTTCTTATGCACCACTACCACTGACCAGACATAAGCTTTTAACAGGCTAGATGCTATTCTAAGTTGTCTGGCCTACTACTACCTTTACTACCCCATGCTAACCACCCATTTTATTCTAGTGGTCACTGAACACCCTGTCTATAAGCTCAACAAGGTTGTCACAACAGGTTGCCAGTCTCCTATTCTCCATTTAGAAGAGCAATTCTTCCAGAGTAAGCAGTACCCTTTGGCAGCAAACTGGTTTCTTCTGGTGACTCATCAATGCTTTGAGTCTACAACTACTGAGAACACTTCAAAGTAGTTTTGAAGAGCAGCTTTAGCTCACATGTAGGCCAGTTAATATGTCAAAGCCACTATAACAATGTTGAAGTGCCCTAGAAATGAGGCAGTAACCCATTATGTGTTGTTCCTTAGTACATATATTAGGGGCTTGAGAATGAAGGTATTGTTTCATTCTCTATCTCATCAACAACCCCCTGATTAGATACTGCATGGATATATGCACTATTGAAGCAATAGTTAAAGTGCCAGATTTTGATTGGGAGATGCTTCTACTTGCTACAAAGCTAACTCATAAGAGCTAAATGTGTAGCCTGGTCTTGGTCATGCTGGAGAGCCTTTGAAAAGCAATGCTGCAGTTGGGTCTGAAATAGAAGCAATGGCCCTCATCTAGTGCACCTACTGTTTGCCACACTAGGCATGTTGCTCACTGGAATATTGAGATAGGTATATGATTTGTATCATCACAGACCTGATCTAGCAGCCTTTAGCCAATATATGAGTACTTATTACTTTCAAGCACTGATTGGTTTAATCATTGCCAAAGAGCCTCTCTCCTAAAGAAGGTGTTGTGCTACTTCAGGACAGGTCTGTCTTGGTTGCACTCTTTCTGCATGCCCCTTCTAATGATATGTTTTTAGGCATAGATGTAATTAAAGTTGCATTACAGAATAAATCCACATCACTAATTACCAAGAATATCTCATAGTTATAGTAAATGGCACATAACATGGCTGTTCAAGGGTGTGTGAGTTGGGATGAGTTTCATGTGGCTGATCTGTTCACATGTGTTTAGTAGGTAGGCCAGTGAGATGTATTTGGGCCATTACTCACAAAGCATGCAATTCCAGCTTATGAAGCTTTATTGCAAGGCTATAGTTAGTGATTCCTCAGCTAAGGTCTCCCATTACCTTACTATGACATTGTTTACTTTCATATGCAGAAGAGGTAAGTGCCAAAGAACTATGAGTAGTACACAGCACTGATTGTAGGGTGGTAGTATTTGGTCTTCACTACACTATAGATGCCATCAACTCTGTTTGTAAATCATCTCTTACAATATCTGCCAATCTCATCTCTGACCCTGCCCAGAAGAAAACAATGAGGCAAACTATTGTTAGAGATATCAGATCATTTCTAGCCTAGCTACTACCCAGTTATCATGAATTATCATGGAAGATGATTAGGTCAAGTTAAAAGGACTAGTCAATCATATGTTCTAGAGGTGGAGCAAGTGTGTCATCTGAATAATTGGAGCACTTCTCAGAATCTCATCCAGGTAGGCTGTTAAATTACCTTGACATTGGCTCTGGCTGAACTATTTTGCATTCTTTTATGTAGGCAATGACTGAGTCAATGACCCCAATTATAATGCACATGTTTAAAGCTGTCTTAGACCTTCTGGTTAGTTGAATAGCATATTGTCCACTAAGCCATACAATGACAAGATTATGGGTTATAGTGGACTGAAGCTTTCTACCCAATCCATATCCTCTACACCACATTAAAAGTAAGCTACTCTGTCACTCCTCCTAAACTGATATACATAGCTTTACATAGGCCATACTACAACCATCTATTGAATGTGTGTCACGACTTCACTAAGAATGCCACTTAGTAGAATGTCCCACAGTCCCTCCTACCCTTACACATGAATCCCAGTACATTGTGTAGCGTGCAGCACTACTCCCAGACATCCAGTAGAATATCTCATGGTTCTCTTGCATCTTGTCTACAACTCTCTGAACACGTGTAGTACCCAAACATCTACTATCCCATGATAGTATCAAGACCCCTCAGCATACCAATGCTCACCATTCAGCATAGCCAACATCACAGCAAGTCTATGTCCACAGCATCCCAGAACATCACAGCTATTGCATAGCTGTTCAGCCACCCCCACAGGACACATAGCCGCAGGCAGTGCTCAATGCTGCCATCTCAACAGACATGTAGCTAAAGCTCTTGTCCAATAATACTACAGCCCTCTATTGCACCACCAATAGTGCACAATCATCCAGCCTCCCCTGCAGACACATAGCCTGTATGGGCCCATAGCTGTAAAGAACTACAGGATGGAGAACTGCCTGGTATAGCCTTAGTCTAGTATATAGTCTCTAGCTCACAGTAGTAGCAGTTCCCCATCTAGCAACTTGTATCACCTTGTATCACTGTCTCCTCTAGTCCCCTCTAGTTCCTCAGCTCCCTCAGCTCCCTCAGCCCTCTTGACTTCTAGTCACACCCTCCTGACCATTTCTGGTCTTGGTCCCTCTCCACACCTCTCTCCCCATTGCCCTGGTCTCCTCGACCACTGTTGTCTCTAGTGTTGTAACTGAGTGACTATACTTGGTCTTGACCAACCTCCTAGACTCCTCAGTTTGGGTACTCCCCTTCACTGCACACTCCTGTACCATTGTTATATCTTGTATCCCTTGCATTCTCTGCTCATCGTCACTATTGCAGACAGCTCTCATCTCTACCACACTCATACTCTTGTACTTCATCAACATTGCTCAGAGCTTGCTAGAGCTCTTCATTGTATCCCCTTGTCTCCTCTATTGAATATCATTGTATTGGACATCTAGTCCTTCACCATCACTCAAGTGCACTTGCCCTCTACATCTCAGTTCAAAGTCTCTTGACTACTAGACAAGCGCTCATCACTTAGACACTCCTCATTGTCAACAAGTCATTCAAACTCTACATTCCCACAACTCTACAGACCAATGCACCTGAGGTGCTTAGCCTTAGCAGAAGTGACACTATCAAGCTACAAGTCTCATATGGAGCCCTTGAAACCCTAGTGTCATAACAATGTGGTTATGTTAGGTGGGATAAATTTGCTCAATCATTGTGTGTCATTATTACAATTTTATTGTTAAGGGCTCAACTCTTAGACCAGGTGAAAGCAATGGGGTATATCAAACAATGTATTGAACTTATGAGAGGAGATGAAGAAGTGTGTGTGTGTGTGTGTGTATGGTAATTGAACTGAGAGTAGAGATTGAGACCAAAGAGTAAATGTGTGGGGGATGTGTGATATAACAGTTATAACATCTATTTAAGGAAACATAACACTTATTATTATAAATGAGCTAAGAGCCTTGGACACAGATGCTAAGGAAGTTGCATGGGACAGTAGACGTTGAGGGGGGACTTGAGTAGGTGACCAAAGGGGTGTGGAAGGGAGGCTGAGGATAGCCTGGGACAGTGTAGAGTAGATGTTGATAGCAAGGTGTAGGTGTAGGTAGTGAATAGGTGAATGTAGAGAGGCTAAGAGCCTCAGACACAAGTGCTGCAACAAGGGCATGGGAATGTAGAGTTGGAGGAGGAACTTGGTGCAGATGATAGGAAAGTGTGATGATGGAGTGATGACAAGAGGAGGGACTTCAGAGTGGACTTGAGTACAAGCAAGAGAGACTCCTGAGGATGTCACAACACATGTATAGAGTAGAGTAGACAAAGGTACCCTCTAGCAGAGGTACAGAGAGGTGTGAGATGACAGAGAGTAAGAGCAAGGCAATAAGGGAGTAAGGGCAACAAGGGGATTAGGTAGAGTATGAGTGGGGTCAAGGGAGGATAGAGGCAATGACAAGAGAGACAGGTCAAGAGGGAAGACAATAGAATGGTAGGGGGATACAAGGAAGAGGGATATTGATAAGGGGAGAAGATACAGGGAAGGTGATGAGAGGGAGACAAGTTGCTAGATGGAGAACATTAAAGCATCAAGGCTACTACTTATACTACAATTGGTGTGCAGCTTTGCTAGCAGTGTAGAGTGCATCTTCATTACTGAGTGACATTTGTGTGGTGCACTCCATTGAGGAGTAGGGGCAGAGTGGAGGGTAGGAGTTAAGTGGGGTGTAGAGCACTCCTGAGTGGAGGAGAGGACAGCAGGGCATGCCAGCAGTGTACAAAGTGGGTCCTTTCATCATGGGAGTGGTGACAGTAGCAGGTGGGGCACTGTGGTGTGGTGCTGAGTCATGCTAAAGTAATGTTCCTTATATGTCACTGCAAACCCAGATAGCCAGCTTATATATTGTTGAGGAAGATTGTATGATGTCAGTGTAACTGAGTGAAGGTAGAGTGCCTTCAGTGCTGGGCTGGATGAGTTGTGGCATGTCAAGAATATGTTCAGTAGGTGGTAAAGTAGAAAAGTGAACATGGGGATCTGAGGTGTGAAAGGGTAGATGTGGCATTGTGTTAGACTGAGAGGATGAGGAGATAAGTTGTGGAGAAGCTATAGGAGATTCTACTAGAGTGTCTAGGAGAGCACCAAGCACTTTAGGGAGTGCAGCAAGTGAGGGCAAAGGGTCAAGGGAATCATGGGACAGGTCTACAAGTGTGGCATTGAGGGTGGCATTAGCCTTAGCTTTGCCCTTTGAGCATAGTTGTGACACTTATAAAGTAAGTCAAAAACAATGTGGCAGGAGCATTACTACAAACAGACAGGTGAAAAGGAAATAGAAATATAGGAAATGATGTAGATTGGAAAGTGGAGCATCACAAGTAAACATGGGATCAGATCAACATATTCAAACATCTACCAGCAGGGTACATCAGAAAAAAAGTCCAATACAATAGCATGCAATATTGATACTCCCCCAAATATATTGCAAGCCCCTTATATATTGTGCAATGTAGTCAATCAGCTGTGCTCTATTGCACACTGTTGTCAACTGTTGAGTATATTATCAAAGACTTTTACAACTGTTTTACCCCTTTTCCTGATGCTAGGAGGTGTGGTGGTGTGGTGGTCCCACTGTGGCCTCAACTCAAGTCACCTTTAGCTCAAGTTGGCAGGTTCAAATCCCATAGCCTCCCCCTCCTTTCTACCACTCCCTTTTCACTCTTTCCCACATTCCTTACAAACCTTTCTCATACCCAATTGCATAACCTTAGGAAATGAGTGATATAAACTCATTCTAAATTGGAAGGAGAAACTATCTAAAAAGGAAACCGAGTATCCTAATATAGCATACATACTGGAAAAAGTATAGAATGACCCCTTATGGACCACAAAGGGAATTCCCACTGAATATGTACAAGGCCTAATGGCCCTACTATACAAAAAAGGGGATAGACAAGATATTTGTAACTATCACCCAATCACCCTGCTTAATACCAACTATAAGCTTGAAACAAAGTGTCTTACTACCCAACTAGGAAAAGTAGCACACCATGTGCTACACCCTGATCAAGCCAGCTTCATGCCAGGTCAAGATATTCTGGACCACATAGAATTTGCAAAATGTGTCACTAAATATTGTGAAACTACTAGACAAGATGGTGCACTTGTGTCACTTGACCAAGAAAAAGCTTATGATAAAATTGATCATAATTACATGTGGGAAATTCTCTGGGCTTGTAATACCCCGGAACCCTTTATTGACCGCATTAAACAATTATATGTGAAAGCAAAAACTGCAGTAATGGTCAATAAGACCCTTCTCTTCTGAATACAATGTTCAATAAGAGGTATGCCAAGGTGATCCCATGTCCTGTCTACTTTTTAATATTGCAATAGAGTCCTTAGCTAAATCTCTGTGACACTCAACCCTAAAAGGGATTAAAATACCCAGGTCATAGTCCCAGGTAATATGTAAACTCTTTGCAGATAATACACAAGTGTATATGTCCAAAAAAGATAAATGGTCTACCCTAATAGAGATTACTGAGAAATGGTGCCTTGTATCCATCACAGTCTTTAATAAGACCAAAACTGAAATAGTCCCGCTTGGCCCTAAATGCTATCAGAAAGCTGTTGTAGAAACACAAAATCTATCTGGCATCTTGTGATACTCTGGTGGTGCTGAAATTGCAGACCCTGAGAAGCTGCCTGAAGGGGCAAGAATTGCAAAAGATGGTGAAGCAATCTGAATCCTTGGAGGATGGATTGGTAATCATCTGGATATTGATGAAATATGGAAAAATGTCCTAAACAAGATGAGACAACTTGCTGACAAATGGTCTGCACATAAAATGACCTTCCAAGGAAGACAACTCATTACTACCTTTGCACTCCTATCCCATGCACAATACCTTATGATGGTAAATGATCCCTCTGACATAGTCATAGAGGAGATATGCCAACTCATTAAAAAAGTAATATAGTAAGGAAAAGCTAAAAACATCATGCATATGGACAAGTTTTTTCATCCTGTAATAGAAGGTGGACTTAATGTACAAAACTTTGAGGCACAACAAGAGGCAGCTCACCTCATGTGGATTAAAAAAGCCCACATGGCACCTAATGAGCACCCACCATAGGTTGACTTCTTTGATGAGCTTATCCATCTGAGCAGCACTGAAGACCCTTAAGATAAAAGGGTTATCTTTATCTTTGACCAGACTTGGAAAGAAGGAAGATCTAACAAGTCTTCTCTCTTGAAAGAACTCCAAAGCCACCTTAAAACCACTTGGAAGTATAACATCTAAGTGGATGCATCCAAATTCTCTGAAGAGTCGAAATTAGAAGCCCCAGTTTGGTTATCTAATACTATTGAAGCCTCCAAGAAAGAGGAAAACTCTGTCGGGGCCTGTAGACTGCATAATATACACAATGTAAGAACAGTCCAAGACTTAGTTTGGATAAACTACATATTCAACATTCTTTGTAAGGCACATTATAAATGTGTTTAAGCTAAGGATAAATAGTTGATGGCAATTAAACCAAAATTCAACCCCACAATAGAGACTCTGTCTTGATGAATGAGGATCTGTAATAACCTCAATCACACACCTTGTTGTATCACCACCTTACAAGCCCAATCAGATAAGGAACCTATCCTTCTAAACCCCAACATAATACATCAGAATAACCTTGTCCTTGCAATAAGGGTCTTTGGCACAAATGAACCATGTTGGAACATTCCTGCCTTTAGAAGAATCAATCTAATTCCAGACTGCTGCAAAGCTAAGGTATATACTGATGAGTCAGCAGATAAAAATGGGCTACTAAACTCTAATTGTGAAGCTGGTATATGGTCAGAAGAAGAATCTCTGTGCTTCTCTTTCAAAATTCCTAACTTTCTGCTGACAAATAACCGTGGTGAAATGGCAGCAGTTCTTAAAACCTTAGAGAAAGTAGACCTTAACAGGCCACTACATATCTATACAGACTCCATATATATGTAATTTGGGCTCTAACAACTGGTCGATCACAATATGAAGATATTGGATGGCTAGGAATTGAAAATGCTGACATAATGCATAAGGTCCTATACCTATTAGATATTAGAACCACTGAGACTTGAATACAAAAAGTTGATGCACATAAAGGAATTGAGGGCAACAAGATGGCTGACCTCATGGTGAAAGCAGGTCTTGAAGAAGACAATTTCAAACCACTCAACCTTACAATACCACCTGAGTAGGAAGTACATGGAGCTAGGCTTTCTAGCCTTTCATTCCACAATTTGTATCTGTGGACCAACACTCTGGCCCTATGCCCAACATGTGAAAGAACTAAGGCCATTGTGAAACATGTTCAAGACTTCTTTGAACACAAGTATGGCAAGAGGTATCCAGAGAAATGGCTCTGGATATCTCTCTGACAAGAGCCAATTCAGAAGGAGATAACTGACTTCCTATGGGTTGCCTTACATGGCTGCACTGTATGCAGTGCTTTCTTTCTCTACTGGGGTGGTGAATGGGAAGAACGGACTAAGTGTTCTTGCAGTGATTTAGAAACACTTGAACACATTCTTTGTGATTGTCTCGATTTTGTCCAGGACCCAATATGGTGTGAAGTGAAAAATATCTATAAAAAAGCACACCTATCCAATGGATCTGACTGGCAGACCCTGACATATCCTGAAATACTGGGTATTTCGTTAACCAAAGCCAAAGTGTCACACAACCCTGACTAAAAGAAAATGATGAGCAATAGAGCTCACCTAAGAAAAGTGCTGGTCTCTGAGACTGCCTTTATGCTATGGAAATTATACAACACCTATAGAATCTATGGTGAATGTATTACTAAGTGATGAGCTATTAATACACTATATGATGCAATCAAGCAACACACTAAAAGAGATGCAAGTATTGCTAAACTTGCTGACAAGGATGCTGCAAAAAAGATCTCTTATTTTGACATGCACCTGGCTGTTTGGAGCAACGTGTTTGAACAAGACCCCCATAGCCTTCTCTTACATTGGATTCCAAAAGACAATGGCTAGGCAGGTGATGGCAAGTTGGTTGTCTTCCACAGTGGCAAGGATACCAATGGGGTAGCGGGTCTTGGCTGTGGCACAACTTAAGTCACCAGTGGATCCAAATCTAAGGAGGAGGATCCCCTGGAGCATTCCCACTCCATGTGGGACTTAGTCTTGTGTCGAAAGACACTCTCCCACTAGTGGGGAGGGCCTCCAAAGTGCACACCACCCTGTACAAACAAGGGGATGAGGATAGTTCATGCTGGTTGGAATCCAATAGGGTTTTAGTAGATTGGGCACTGCCAATAACAGTAATACTGTGCTAAACCCCACACTATGGGATCCCCTCTGTGTCTCAGAAACTCTGTCTGTCATGTGACTAGCCCTCATGTGACGAGACGTAAGGAGGCATGAGTTACACAGAGCCCGTGTTTGGTCGTGAATTTCACCCCTGATCTCACCAAAAAAAAAAAGAAAGAAAGAAAAAGCATAACCCTAGGAACCACACAGCCACAGAGGGTGAAAGCCCCTTGTTCTTGTTCAGTGCCACAGGCACTCTCAACAGTGATGAAGCAGAGTTCAAAAGGGGGGTCTCTTACTTCTAGACCACACAAACCCCAGCCTCTTGGAAATTGGACCAGCCCTTGCATGTTGAAAGATTGAGTGGCATGTGGGGAGCAAGCTTGCTGGAGTGGTGTTGGTGGGAAAACTGGTCTTGCATGATTAATCAAGCCCATACCATTGTTGGAATGTATGCTTATAGCTCTACCATAAGCAGACCTGCTTCAAGGAGTATAAATGTGAATTCCTCCTCCTCCTGATGCCACAGTGATTGGCTGTTGCATTGTAGTCACAACAAGCCATGAGAGAGTAGGGACATGGGGACCTGGAAATACAAGGCATCCGGTATAGGGTTGACTTGGGGTTGACAAGCAACCCAACAGCTGTAATCACCCGATCAATTGTATAGTTTCCTCTTCTCATCATTCTGTTCCTGTCTCCATTTGGAACCGGTGCACTCCAGTGCACTCTGTGGAAGGTGAGTTCTCCGTCTCGGATCACTGCACCTACCGTTGTTGTTCACAAACGTACAAGGCATT